>JAKUDI010000051.1:0-21788 GCA_022702515.1 Ilyophis sp. 1 JC-2022
TGAATAAAGCTCAACACTCAATTAGAATTCTATACGTCAGTCGAGCCCAACTTAGTGAAATGATGTTGACGCGACAATGGTTTGGAAAAATTACATGTTTTTTGGCTAAAATTATGAATATATGAATAATAGAAACAATTTATATAATATGATGAATCATAGGCTATTCTATGACTTAATCTTCAGATAGGACGGCGTCTTACAATTGCTGACATGGAGCAATATCTCGCCAACTGCTTTGCCTGCAATTTTAGCATTCCAGCCTGTTGCAGACCCCTCACCACTAGTCTATGAATGTTACCAAGGCTACCAAATATAAAACCTAGTAACCTACATTTATAGCCGAGTTGTTCCAGAGCTGAAACCAGAGGCTGATACTTCATTACCTTCGTGAGGAAGGCTTCTAGACTGGAGTCAAAAGCACAGCCTTCTTCCACAACAGTCAATCTCCTCATCAATTACAATATTATTAAATATAGGATGTGATACAGAATGATCAGCAGAGGGAAGACAGGCAAGTTTTCCCTGTAAATGTAGACCAGTCCAGTGTTGCTGTTGTTTGAGTTGTTATAAGTCCATAAAGAGCCTCCGGGCTTTTATCAGATGCTGTAGTGAACACAGGGCTTTTATCAGATGCTGTAGTGAACACAGGGCTTTTATCAGATGCTATAATGAACACAGGGCTTTTATCAGATGCTGTAGTGAACACAGGGCTTTTATCAGATGCTGTAGTGAACACAGGGCTTTTATCAGATGCTGTAGTGAACACATGGCTTCTATCAGATGCTGTAGTGAACACAGGGCTTCTATCAGATGCTGTAGTGAACACAGGGCTTTTATCAGATGCTATAATGAACACAGGGCTTTTATCAGATGCTGTAGTGAACATAGGGCTTTTATCAGATGCTGTAGTGAACACAGGGCCTTTATCAGATGCTGTAATGAACACAGGGCTTTTATCAGATGCTGTAGTGAACACAGGGCTTTTATCAGATGCTGTGGTGAACACAGGGCTTCTATCAGATGCTGTAGTGAACACAGGGCTTTTATCAGATGCTATAGTGAACACAGGGCTTTTATCAGATGCTGTAGTGAACACAGGGCTTCTATCAGATGCTGTCGTGAACACAGGGCTTTTATCAGATGCTGTAGTGAACACAGGGCTTTTATCAGATGCTGTAATGAACACAGGGCTTTTATCAGATGCTGTAGTGAACACAGGGCTTTTATCAGATGCTGTAGTGAACACAGGGCTTTTATCAGATGCTATAATGAACACAGGGCTTTTATCAGATGCTGTAGTGAACACAGGGCTTTTATCAGATGCTGTAGTGAACACAGGGCTTTTATCAGATGCTGTAGTGAACACATGGCTTCTATCAGATGCTGTAGTGAACACAGGGCTTCTATCAGATGCTGTAGTGAACACAGGGCTTTTATCAGATGCTATAATGAACACAGGGCTTTTATCAGATGCTGTAGTGAACATAGGGCTTTTATCAGATGCTGTAGTGAACACAGGGCCTTTATCAGATGCTGTAATGAACACAGGGCTTTTATCAGATGCTGTAGTGAACACAGGGCTTTTATCAGATGCTGTGGTGAACACAGGGCTTCTATCAGATGCTGTAGTGAACACAGGGCTTTTATCAGATGCTATAGTGAACACAGGGCTTTTATCAGATGCTGTAGTGAACACAGGGCTTCTATCAGATGCTGTCGTGAACACAGGGCTTTTATCAGATGCTGTAGTGAACACAGGGCTTTTATCAGATGCTGTAATGAACACAGGGCTTTTATCAGATGCTGTAGTGAACACAGGGTTTTTTATCAGATGCTGAAGTGAACACAGGGCTTTTATCAGATGCTGTAGTGAACACAGGGCTTTTATCAGATGCTATAGTGAACACAGGGTTTTTTATCAGATGCAATAATGAACACAGGGCTTCTATCAGATGCTGTAGTGAACACAGGGCTTTTATCAGATGCTGTAGTGAACACAGGGCTTCTATCAGATGCTTTTTATCAGATTTCCAGTGATACCAACGGTTGCCCCCACTCCTCCTCTCATACAAAACAGCACACTTGGAGCCCTTCTCAAAACAGCACACTTAGAGCCCTTCTCAAAACAGCACACTTAGAGCCCTTCTCAAAACAGCACACTTAGAGCCCTTCTCAAATCAGCACACTTAGAGCCCTTCTCAAATCAGCACACTTAGAGCCCTTCTCAAATCAGCACACTTAGAGCCCTTCTCAAAACAGAGAGCAAGCTCTTTATTACTCTCTCATCAGGAGAGGCTAACTGGACGGCATCTGCAGACCCCTGTATTGGGGGAAATCACATTGGGAGGGGCACATAGACACAGCCACTTTAACCACTGATTGATGGCCATCACAAAACTGACTGCACTCCATGGACAGCCTGTCTTAATGCCAACCTGGAGAGGTATGGGGTCTGTGAGCTGTTTTCCACAGAGAGCCACTATACACATCTTTAACAATGACAATAAACACTTGAGGTAAATGCATTTCCTCTAGTGAGCTGATCATAACATTGTGAGCCAAAGTACCAAAAGCATCTCGGAAATCCAGAAAGACTGAATACAGCCGACAGGATTCATGCTTGAAATCATCAATCCCTGTTTTAAGACAAAGCACGAGCTCATTCATTCCCTGCCTGTTGATATAGGCCTTCTGCTTTTGGGAGAAGATATTAGCCTCTACCAGCCATGGAAGGACCCGGGCTAGAATACACTTCATCAACACTTTATAGATGGGAGGGAGGAGAGATATATCTCTCCATGTTGATGGATCATTAGGCATATTGTCTTTTTTGGGGATTCTGTGCACTATGGCATACACACTCATACACACTCATACACACACATACACACTCATACACACAGATACACACTCATACACACAGATACACACTCATACACACAGACACACACACACACAGATACACACTCATACACACAGGCACAGACACACACACAGATACACACTCATACACACAGACACACACTCATACACACAGACACACACTCATACACACAGACACACACTCATACACACAGATACACACTCATACACACAGACACACACTCATACACAGATACACACTCATACACACAGGCACAGACACACACACAGATACACACTCATACACAGACACACACTCATACACACAGATACACACTCATACACACAGGCACAGACACACACAGATACACACTCATACACACAGACACACACTCATACACACAGATACACACTCATACACACAGATACACACTCATACACACAGATACACACTCATACACACAGATACACACTCATACACACAGGCACAGACACACACACAGATACACACTCATACACAGACACACACTTCAGGAAACAGCATGTCCACCATCCCATCAGCATCAGCGGTGAGAGAGTGGAGGAAGTCCAGCACCTCAAATACCTGGGAGTTCACATCAGCCATGACCTGACTTGGTCCGCTAACACAACAGCGATGGCCAAGAAAGGTCTTCAGAGGCTCTACTTCCTGAGGTGTCTGAAGAGAGCACAACTACCACAACAGTTGCTGGTAAACTTCTACAGGTGCGCTGTAGAGTCGATAATAACTTACTGTATCACAGCATGGTACTCTGGCTGCACCTCTGAGAACAGGAAGGTCCTCCAGCGCATTATAACATCAGCTCAGAGAATCACCGGCTCTCCACTCCCAACACTGGAAGCGATTTACAGGACCCGCTGCTACCGCAAAGCCATAAAGATTTGCAGAGACCCGACTCACCCGGGACACAGCACTTTCACCCTTCTGCCATCTGGAAAGCGATACAGATCCCTGTACGCTCGCACAACCAGAATGAAGAACAGTTTTTACCCGAACGCTGTCACACTGCTGAACTCAAGGCGTCCCCTCCGCCTCACAAATTGAACTGACCTAACTGTTATTGGAAACTGTGCAATATTTAAATGCTGTGCAATATTTAAATTCTGTGCAATATTCTACTCTGTGCAATATTTTTATTTAATTATATTTACATCACTTGTTTTTGTACTTTACCCCACTAGGCCATACCCTCAATTGCTGCACTTCCCCCTCCCCCATTGTAGGACACTTTATTCTTCTCTTATTCTTTTATATATTTATATTGTTATCTTGTGTATGTGTGCATCTATGCTGCGGGCTCAAAACGAAATTTCCCTGTACATGTACAGTGACAATAAAGTATTCAATTCAATCAATTCAAAAAAAAAAAAACACTCATACACACAGATACACACTCATACACACAGGCACAGACACACACAGATACACACTCATACACACAGATACACACTCATACACACACAGATACACACTCATACACACAGACACACACTCATACACACAGACACACACTCATACACACAGATACACACTCATACACACAGATACACACTCATACACACAGATACACACTCATACACACAGGCACAGACACACACACAGATACACACTCATACACACAGACACACACTCATACACACAGACACACACTCATACACACAGGCACAGACACACAGATACACACTCATACACACAGACACACACTCATACACACAGACACACACTCATACACACAGATACACACTCATACACACAGACACACACTCATACACACAGATACACACTCATACACACAGATACACACTCATACACACAGACACACACTCATACACACAGATACACACTCATACACACAGATACACACTCATACACACAGATACACACTCATACACAGATACACACAGATACACACTCATACACACACTCATACACACAGATACACACTCATACACAGATACACACAGATACACACTCATACACACAGACACACACTCATACACACAGATACACACGCATACACACACATACACACAGATACACACATATACACACTGACACACACTCATACATACACATACACACTCACACACACAGACACACACTCATACACACAGACACACACTCATACACACAGATACACACGCATACACACACATACACACAGATACACACTCATACACACATATACACACTGACACACACTCATACATACACATACACACTCACACACACAGACACACACTCATACACACAGATACACACTCATACACACAGATACACACTCATACACACACTCATACACACAGATACACACTCATACACACAGATACATACTCATACACAGATACACACTCATACACACAGATACACACTCATACACACAGATACACACGCATACACACATATACACACTCACACACACAGACACACACTCATACACACATATACACACAGACACACACACACATTTTAGCGCTCACAAGAAGTAATCTGGAATAAAAAAATTGACTGTAAACATGTACTATACTCACCTCAAAAATCTATGGCACCCTTGGTAAAGGTGAACAACTGTATTGTATAAATAATGCCAGTTTAAACAATATATTGATTGAAAGTACTTCAGTGTGATTACAGATGGACCATTATAGAGTTCAGTGAGATGGACCCTAATCCCTCATATTAGAGAAGTGAGTCAGTAGTGCCTCTATGTCTGGCTATTATTCAAATTAGGGATGCACCGAAAATTCGGCCACCGAAAATTTTCGGCCGAAAATGGCCCAAAAGTGCATTTTCGGTTTTCGGCCGAAAGACCTAAATCACCGAAACAACACGGCCGAAACAGAATATATATATATTTTTTTAATTAAACAGAATTGTAATGACGCAAACAAAAAGCGCAGCCAGCACACGGTTATCTGGATAAGAGCCAGCATGTCGGCGGTGTGGAGTTATTTCAATATCTCGGAGAAAGACCCACGGATAGCGATTTGCAAAAAATGCAGTGCTGAAATTTCAAGAGGGGGTGCATCTGCAAAGAGTTTCTCCACGTCGGGTGACTTAAATGCACTTTGTGTTTTTATGAGAGAACATATTTAATTTTACAATCTTTCAGCAGGCCAGTCAGTTATAGGCCTGTACATTATTATTTAATGTACACATGAGCGGGGTCAAGTGTTTTGTTTTGAATTTTAATTTATATTGTGCATTGCTGTAATGTCAGTGCTAAATAAATATTTTCATACTTTTGTAATTGATTTATTCTTGAATTGCAATGCTTTGATTTGAGTGAGGTTAGTACACAGTCATAGCCATAAATGCAATGGTTCTAATAATTGACAATCATTTCTTTCGGTGTTTCGGTTTTCGGTTTTCGGCCTTGGTTTCTCATTTTTGGTTTTCGGTTTCGGCCAAGAATTTTCATTTCGGTGCATCCCTAATTCAAATAGCTGTCATGTCCATGAATGTGGTTTTCTAGCTTGACAAGATAAATTTTACCGGGGCTTTATGTGCATAATGTAGCCTAGACTCGCATTAACATGGTGCTGCTTTTCACTGGATTTGAGATTACAGGCTTTTTACATGTCGGCTACAGCTAAATACTGCCACCTTGTGGTACAAAAATATACACAAAATTAATTCAATTCTTGTGACTAAAGTAGTTGTTGAATTTTATGTTATTGAAACTAGTACGAATTCAATACAATAGGATTCAAACGGGCACAACATTTCACAAACGCATTTCACTAACCGCCGACTTTACTAATAGACATACACTTTTATTCGGCTGTGCTTTCCCGCGGTACTTTAATTTATTTACCTTTATATTTACTTAGCTATAAATATTTTAATCAAAATTTAGCTGAGTCTATTATTTTAATCATACGACACGATAGTCTATATGTGACGTCCGTCATCTCCAACGAGGTAAAAATCGTCATAAAATAGGCAGATCATGAAAAAGAATACCGCACAAAACCTTTTAAAATGTAAATATAAATGAACCAAATTTTTTGTTTTTGAAAAAATACTTTTCTGTTTTAAACGTGAATTAAGCGTGTTAGTGCGATTATACTCGCAGATTCCCATTCCTCCCCACACCCCTTCACCTTTAGCTTCTCTTCTCTCTATCCCACTCCACACCAGGCTACTTACTCCGTTCTTTTATTCCATTTTATTCCTTCTTTTACTCTCGTGTTTCTCATCCGTCTGTGAAATGGCGTTTGAGTTTCACAATGACAGGCAACAGGAAGAGTTAACACCACCCTTCAGCCCTAAAGCCCGCCTGCGTTTCTCTTTTTGAGTGATTATTCATACGAGCATGTAAGCAGACACACATTACGTTCCGATTCTGAGCATTGGCTCATGTTGGTTGATCTGACCATAGCTACTGGACAAACAGGCATGTGCTGCGTTGTAAAATCGCATGTATGCACACATGTTTTTATCTTTCCTTCTTGGACTCTCTAAATGTGCTTTTTACAGCTACTTGGGTATTTGTGTCTGATGAAGCAACATTTAAACTTTTTAAAGAAACAAATGAATTGAGAGGTGAGATGGTAAAACGAGGAAACAGTCGAGTTACTTTAACAAATGTAGGAAGACATGTTTAGCATTTGGCATATTTGTTTCTGTGAGACATTTCCGTGGGTCTGGTTTTATCCACAGAGCGTATAAAGACACTGAGCGCGTGCTTTGCTGTCTTGTTACAGCGGAATAAATGTGGTTTTCACGTGCTGGCCGGAAGCTCAAAGTTCGGCTGTTACAGAATTTTGTGGTATTTAATTTAAAGATGCGGTAACATATCTAAGGTCAAAATATGTATAGATGACAGTGAAAGCTGCCCAAATTGTGTTCAACCGACCGAAGTTCTCGCACGTTACCCCCCTGCTGAGGTCACTCCACTGGCTGTCAGTCACGGTCAGGATCAGGTTCAAAGTGCTGACCCTGGCCTTACACTGCAGTCAATAGGACAGGCCCCTCCCAACTGCTGGACTTAATCCCCTACACCCTTTTGAGGGCGCATATTTGAGTCCACTTTGTCAAAAAGCTTTTGACTGGGCGACTTTTTCTCACAAATGCGGGCCCTTAAAATACAAGGATGAACACTTTATTTCCGGGGTTTTGTTGAGGGAATTCAGGAGCACACCAAAGATTTTAGATATATGACCTGATACGCAACTGACGCTTTACCCCATTTGATGTTTTGGGCCGCACAAGAGGAAGTGGTCAGGCATGCGCAGTAGTGTTTTCAGTTAGCTTAGCAACTAAAGTTACATCATGACGTATGCTTAGAGTGGCGCTATCCGGATTTAAAGTTGGTTTTCGTTGGATAGTCAAAATCAGAACGGGTTATAAGTAGTAGTACTGGGTCCTGACAACCTAGGCATATATAATCCAAAAAACGGAGATTTTTTATTTAATCTGTCTGATAATGACCCGTTTAGCGAACTGTTTTGTAAAACTCCATTGACCGCCAGTCCTTCAATGAACGCCTGCTGTCTGTCTAACGCCCCATCCCCACCAGATGCGCAAGCGCACAGACGCTTATTGCGCGTGCAGATTTGAGCAGAACGTTCCCCACCAGACGCGCAAGAGCACAGACGCTTTTTGCTTTTTCGGAGCGCATTCCGTGAACGACAGAGACGCGATGTACAAACAAACAATCTACATTCCGGATTTGTGAGCTTCGCTAAATAATGGTTAAGTAAATACTGCTATTACATATGTCTTACTGCTTAAAAGCTAAATTTAGCAATGTAAAGCTAAATGTAGCAAACAAGACAATGCCTCCTTTATAAAGTTCGCTTTTATTTATTTGGGACAGTAATCAACATGTTCTAAACATTTAATTATATCAGAATTAGCAGCTATTCTGTCGTACCTTAAATTGATCCAGTGATATCAGTACAATAAAAACAGAATAGAATATAGAATAGAATAGAATTGAATAACGTTTATTTCCCTTTCAGGAAGTAAGCATAGTCTTAATTAATTGAACAAATATGTATCCTATAATAAAGAAAAAGCATTACAAAAACGGGAATAACTGGTTACATGCTAAATTTATAATTTAATATAACTTCATTCATCCCACAATGGTGATTGTCTCTGTCCCCTTTTTCATTAGAGCCTATATTAAAATATAATATGTATTACAATAATGAATAACAATAGTAAAACTATTAGTAGGTTGAAAAACATTAATATGTGGTCATATGATGCAGATATTGTGCATATACAATGTATTTCTATGAGATTGCACTTGCGGACGCCCAGAAAATTCCGCCCCGAGCGGAAAAATCCGCTCCATGTCCGCGAGCCGTCCGCCCGCCAGCCGTGCGCGCGCGGCCGGTGAGGACCACGGCAATTCGACATGGGAGCGGAAGTGAAGCGCACCAGTGCGCGTGTGCGTGCGCTTGCGCTTGCGCGTCTGGTGGGGATGGGGCGTGAGTTCCAAGTGCGGACGCCGAAATGAGACCTCTAGCTCCGCCTACCCTCTTTTTATTTATTTTCTTCTTCTACTTATTTGGTTTTATTGCCAAAGGCACACAGCTTTTGGGTGCATTACCGCCACCCACTAATCTGGAGTGTGGACTAAAGATCTACCCTCTTTCTAATATTTCTACCAAATATACAATCAAAACACTAAACAAATTAGTCATAATTAAATTTAAAAATTACATTCTATTCAGATTCTATTCATTAATCTTGTTGATCTTAAATACTCTAGAAGGGGGTTCCAACACTCGTCACCTGAAGATTTTTTCAGAATATTACTGATATTTTGCTCTCCACTCTTTCTTACTGCATTTGTAAAAACTTCTCTCTCTGAAACATACAATAAAACATGCTCCACTGTTTCTTCCTCTCCACAATATTCACACTTTCCATTATTATGCTTTCCAATCAAATAGAGAGAACAGTTTAGACCCGAATGACCATTCCTTAATCTCGTTATAACTCTCTCCTCTGTCCTATTTTGTCCTCCAGATTCTGCACTTCCAACTAATGGTTTATTTCAAAAAATATATTTTCTTTTACTTTCTTTGTTCCATTCATTCTACCACCTCTTTTTCATTTGTCCCTTAATCACCACTTTAGCTTCCAACTTACTAATATTTACATGAATGTGACTCCCACTCTTCAAAGCCCTTTTTGCTGCAATCTCATTGGTTTCATTCTGAATAATGATTGTAGTATTTCACACAATAAATCTTCTCTACAGTTGGAGTTGCTAAATCTTACTCATTAATACTGCACACGAGTCTGATGCAATTAGCACTCTCTCTGGCCTTACGTTCTCTACCCATTGCAAGGCAATAACCATGGCCATCATCTCACATGCAAAAACAGATCTATCATTGGTAAGTCTCTTCACACACTCAACATTGCATTCTGGGATTACTACTGCTGTTCTACCAGTGTTTGGGTCTTTAGAACCATCTGTATAAATCTGTAAGTAACCATAGTAATTCCTTCTGATGTATGAATTAAAGATCGTACAATCCCCCCCCCCCCCCCCCCCCCCCCCCCCCCCCCCTTTATTTTTTACCCATTGAAGGAGGCTAAGATCTATCTCTGGCTGTGGCAGAGGTATAGCTGACAGAACAACAGTTGGAGAGTAACTCCTATCCAGTATACCCATTTTACTAGCCTGCTCTTTAACGACCCAACCAAAGCTGTTTGTTGACCTTTTTCCATGTTCCCAGCATGGCTCAATAGCACTTATTGTAGGATGGTTATTATATTCTTGTAAATTGACCCAACATGTCATGATAAGTTGCTGTCTTCTTGACTCCAACAACATTTTCCCCATTTCTACCTGCAACGCTGGCACAGGTGTTGTTTTAAACGCCCCGCTACATATCCTTAATGCTTGCGCTTGTATTACCTCCAATTTTCCCAACGAGGTTTTAGACGCCGACCCATATACCACACACTCATAATCCAGAACTGATCTTATTAAACCTATATATATAGCTTTCAGAGCACACACTCATAATCCAGAACTGATCTTATTAAACCTATATATATAGCTTTCAGAGCACACACTCATAATCCAGAACTGATCTTATTAAACCTATATATACAGTGGGAGCAATAATTATTTGATCCCTTACTGATTTTGGAGGTTTGCCCACTTACAAAGAATGGAAATGTGTAGAATTTTAATCATAGGTACATTTTAACATTGAGAGAGAATATCACAAAATAATCCACAATAACAACATCATATACATTTTTAAATTTATTATCATATTTTCGCATGAAATAAGTATTTGATCCCCTATCAATCAGCAATAATTCTGGCTCCCACAGACCAGTTAGTTTTCCATTAAGAAGCACTCCTAATCACAACTCATTACCCAAAACACCTGTGTCAACTCGTTACATCGTTATGTAGCTGTATAAAAGACACCTGTCCACACAATCAATCAGATTCCAACGTTTCCACCATGGGCAAGACAAAGGAGCTGTCTAAGGACATCAGGGACAAAATTGTAGACCTGCACAAGGCTGGGATGGGCTACAAGAAAATAAGCAAGCAGCTTCGTGAGAAGTTAACAACTGTTAGGAGCAATTATTAGAAAATGGAAGAAACACAAAGTCACTGCCAATCTCCCTCGGTCTGGGGCTCCACGCAAGATTTCGCCTCGTGGGATATCAATGATCATGAGAAAGGTCAGGGATCCGCCCAGTACTACACAGGAGGAGCTTGTTAATGACCTGAAGGCAGTTGGGACCACAGTCACGAAGAGAACCATCAGTAACACATTACACCGTGAAGGATTAAAATCCTGCTGCGCGCGCAAGGTTCCTCTGCTGAAGAAGGCACATGTACAGGCCCGTCTGAAGTTTGCCAAAGAACACCTGGATGATCCAGAGGAGGCTTGGGAGAAGGTGATGTGGTCAGCTGAGACCAAAATAGAGCTATTTGGCATCAACTCGACTCGCTGTGTTTGGAGGAAGAGAAATGCTGAGTACAACCCAAAGAACACCATCCCCACTGTGAAGCATGGAGGTGGAAACCTTATGCTTTGGGGGTGTTTCTCAGCTAAGGGGACAGGACGACTTCACCGTATCGAGGGGAGGATGAATGGGGCTATGTACCGGGAAATTTTGGGCGACAACCTCCTTCCCTCAGTGAGAGCACTGAAAATGGGTCGTGGATGGGTCTTCCAACATGACAATGACCCAAAACATACAGCCAAGGCAAGAAAGCAGTGGCTCAAAAAGAAGTATATTAAGGTCCTGGAGTGGCCTAGCCAGTCTCCAGACCAAAATCCCATCGAAAATCTGTGGAGGGAGCTGAAGCTTCGAGTTGCAAAGCGACAGCCTCGGAACCTTAAGGATTTGGAGAGGATCTGCAAAGAGGTGTGGACCAAAATCCCTCCCAAGATCTGTGCAAACCTGGTGAAAAACTACAACAAACGTCTGACCTCTGTGCTTGCCAACAAAGGTTTCTCCATCAAGTATTAAGTCCTATTGTTCGATGGATCAAATACTTATTTCATGCGAAAATACGATAATAAATTTATAAAATTTATATGATGTTGTTATTGTGGATTATTTTGTGATATTCTGTCTCTCAATGTTAAAATGTACCTATGATTAAAATTCTACACAGTTCCACTCTTTGTAAGTGGGCAAACCTCCAAAATCAGTAAGGGATCAAATAATTATTGCTCCCACTGTATAGCTTTCAGAGCAGACCTGTCAGCTCCCCACTCTGTTCCCACTGAACTTCCCATCACATTTAAAAACTTTTTACACTTATTTACAATTTTATCCATATGTACTTTCCAGGTGAGCATAGAATCAAACCACACTCCTAAAAATTTTAATGAGTCTATCCTTTTCAGCTCCTTACCATATAAATACAGATTGACCTCTGCTCCAATTTTCTTCCTTGTAAAGAAAAGCATATTTGTTTTCTCAATAGAACATTTAAATCCCCATTGTAAAGACCACTGCTCCACTCTTTTAATTGTTTCCTGCAACTGTTTCACAACATATTCAACATTCCTACCTCTTTTCCACAGTGCCCCATCATCTGCGAACGAAGATGTCCCTATACCTTGCCAAATATTATCATACATATCATCAATCATTATTGAAAACAACAATGGACTTATAACACTTCTTTGTGGCGTTCCATTATCCACATCATAGCTTGCTGAAATAATTCTTCCCACTCTCGCCTTTATAGAGCGTCCATACAAAACTTCCTTCACCCATCTGAACATTTTACCTGATATTCCTAATCTTTTGATTTTAATTAATAACCCCTCTTTCCACAATAAGTCATAAGCTTTTTCTACATCATAAAATACTGCTAGCACTACCTCCTTATTCACTTGAGCCTTCCTCACCTCTGATTCTAGGCATAGCACCGGATCCGTTGTTCCCCTTCCTTTTCTCAATCCACTTTGATGTTTTACCTCAGATTTCTTACTTCCAAATAATATGTTCATCTTTCTGTGATCATACGAACCTCACAATGCCTCACATCCAGAAAGAACGTGGCTCTAAAGCCTGAATCAGACTTGCTGGCCAGAGGAACCTCGCAACGCCTCACATCCAGAAAGAACACACACACAGATACACACTTATACACACTCACAGATACACACTCATACACACAGGCACAGACACACAGACAGATACACACAGACACACACTCATACACACAGATACACACTCATACACACATATACACACTCATACACACTCATACACACAGGCACAGACACACACACAGATACACACTCATACACACAGACACACACACAGACACACACTCATACACACAGACACACACTCATACACACAGATACACACTCATACACACAGACACACACTCATACACACACACATTTTAGCGCCAACAAGAAGTAATCTGGAATAAAAAAATTGACTGTAAACATGTACTATACTCACCTCAAAAATCTATGGCACCCTTGGTAAAGGTGAACAACTGTATTGTATAAATAATGGCAGTCTAAACAATATATTGATTGAAAGTTCTTCAGTGTGATACCAGATGGACCATAGAGTTCAGTGAGATGGACCCTAATCCCTCATATTAGAGAAGTGAGTCAGTAGTGCCTCTATGTCTGGCTATTATTCAATTAGCTGTCATGTCCATGAATGTGGTTTTCTATCTTGACAAGAGAAATTTTACCGGTGCTTTATGTGCATAATGTAGCCTAGACTCGCATTAACATGGTGCTGCTTTTCAGTGGATTTGAGATTACAGGCTTTTTACATGTCGGCTACAGCTAAATACTGCCACCTTGTGGTACAAAAATATACACAAAATTAATTAAATTCTTGTGACTAAAGTAGTTGTTGAATTTTATGTTAGTGAAACTAGTACGAATTCAATACAATAGGATTCAAACGGGCACAACATTTCACAAACGCACTTCACTAACCGCCGACTTTAATAGTAGACATACACTTTTATTCGGCTGTGCTTTCCCGCGGTACTTTAATTTATTTACCTTTATATTTACTTAGCTATATATATATCTTTATCAAACTTTAGTCTAGGCTACTATTTTAATCAGACGACGCGGTAGTCTATATGTGACACCCGTCATCTCCAACGAGGTAAAAATCGTTATAAAATAGGCAGATCATGAAAAAGAATACCGCACAAAAGTTTTAAAAATGTAAATATAAATTAACCTACTTTTTTGTTTTTGAAAAAATACTTTTGAAAATATTTCGAAAATATCCTGGGCCTATTACACCTACATTACGCCATTTTGTCGGTTTTGTGTTTTAAGCGTGAACTAAGCGTGTTAGTGCGATTATACTCGCAGATTCCCATTCCTCCCCACACCCCTTCACCTTTAGCTTCTCTTCTCTCCATCCCACTCCACACCAGGCTACTTACTCCCCACACCCCTTCACTTTTAGCTTCTCTTCTCTCCATCCCACTCCACACCAGGCTACTTACTCCCCACACCCCTTCACCTTTAGCTTCTCTTCTCTCCATCCCACTCCACACCAGGTTACTTACTCCCCACACCCCTTCACCTTTAGTTTCTCTTCTCTCCATCCCACTCCACACCAGGTTACTTACTCCCCACACCCCTTCACCTTTAGCTTCTCTTCTCTCCATCCCACTCCACACCAGGTTACTTACTCCCCACACCCATTCACCTTTAGCTTCTCTTCTCTCCATCCCACTCCACACCAGGCTTACTCCCCACACCCCTTCACTTTTAGCTTCTCTTCTCTCCATCCCACTCCACACCAGGTTACTTACTCCCCACACCCCTTCACCTTTAGCTTCTCTTCTCTCCATCCCACTCCACACCAGGTTACTTACTCCCCACACCCCTTCACCTTTAGCTTCTCTTCTCTCCATCCCACTCCACACCAGGTTTACTCCCCACACCTTCACTTTTAGCTTCTCTTCTCTCCATCCCACTCCACACCAGGCTACTTACTGCGTTATTTTATTCCTTTTTATACTCCCTCTTCTTTCTCCTCCGTCTGTAAAATGGCGTCTGTTTCAAAGTACTCTCAGCTTATCTTTTGGACTTTGGACTATTGGACGTTTACCTTTTTCTACTGGCGTAAGTAAACTTTATTTTATACTTTTTATTGGCTGCAGTTTATTGTATTTAATTAGTTACTAGGAAGAGACAAACATTCGATACCTGTAGATATTTGCCTAATTTTAACATATAGGGCCTACATATAATATAGCCTACTAGACCTATTCAACAACTCGAGAATTATAGGCTAATGTTGGGACTACAAGTACTCCAGTATAATGGTATAGGCTAAACGGACAAATAAGCCTGTTTGAGTATAACAAACGTTTGTCAAAATGTGAGAAACCTTCCTATATTTCAAGATACATTTCAAGATACATGTACAGCAAAAAAAATCAAAATAAACCATCTGACACTTTCTCAGTCTCCCTGACTAGTGTTGCCTGACCCGTAGCCAGGACTCGGTCTTAAGGGGGGCATATGAACTGCATGGGGGGGCACAATTATTATTAAATATTTTTGATAATCCGATATGCTATTGTATTCGTGCAGCACTGACGCATACTAATTAGGCTATACTGAGGTCACATACTAACCAAATTGGTCTTAGATAGATTTAATATGTCCTGATGTATTAGGCTATGCCTAAAATTATTCGAATGCAGTAAATTACGATTATAACGTGGAGAGCGGTAACAAAACTGGCGCATTCACAGACATTCACTGTTTAGACAATTGGAACCAATCAGGTGCACTTACAAGGTTTTGTAAACAATTAGCTTTAGAAAAAGAATAGATGGGATTCCATGACTAAACGGGGGAGGTTGGCACCGTGACCGCGCAATCAGTGCACTTGCAAATAATAACTTTAAACCATCAAAAGCAACGACCAGCCTAAAGATACCACATCAGTCCTCATAATTGACCACATCAGCCACTTACACAGAGGTAATGTTATGCACAAAGCACTAGACAACACATTTAATATAACACCAGAAGTGCAAAGCAACCCACGCCTCTCGAATTGAAAAAGCACCACGGCGGATGCTGACGCGTTATAATATCATGTCGTCATTTGGTCTTTAACTGTTAAAAAATATAAAACATTTGTTGGAGGCTATTTGTGGAAATGGGGCATGTTCATCATAAAAAAAAACATTGGATTTGGATCTGCCCCACCCAAAAAAAATGGTTTGCTCTATGCAGTTGTGGTCCAAATACCGTTCCTGTGGTTGCAGCAGCAAGGCTAGTAGTGGGACTAGTCTCAGATCCGCGGCCGCTGCTGCTGGTGCTAGGCTGCATTTCAGCACCATCTTGATCTCCGACATCAACATCACGGGGCTTGGGTGCAGTCACATTGTGCGATTTGGAGGCGGAATCTGATTCGTTAGAGTTGATAGAGACTGGCGATTTAAACCATTTACGAATGTCCATTGTTAAGCAAATTAGCAAACGCGATCCTACTGGGAAATAGAGCTCTGCTGGACTCCCAACTGAAATGATGCGGTAACCTAGCCTACATTGGCGTAATTTCCTGTTTCAGTATGGCGGAACCCCCTCAAACAATAACATGTCTTAAAAAGTTAGTATTTTTAATTTTTTAACAGAAAAATACTATCATTTTTTATTTATTTATTTTTTCTCAATTTCCAGTGGGGGGGGGCACGAGCACTTCCGTGGGCGGGCCCGGCCCCCTAAGGCCCGCCCATAGCTACGGGTGTGATCATACAGCAAACATGGTGGCATACATTTAACACCCTATGGTGTTTTTTTGACTCTAGGGACTCATAGGAACACCCTTGGCTGTTAAAATGTGCACCAACTGTGTTTTATTTACACTGGCATTTTTGCTGTGTGGGACGCTGTGGAGGTCTGAGCTCTGGATCAGTGACTGTTCTGTGTGGGACACTGTGGAGGTCTGAGCTCTGGATCAGTGACTGTTCTGTGTGGGACGCTGTGGAGGTCTGAGCTCTGGATCAGTGACTGTTCTGTGTGGGACGCTGTGGAGGTCTGAGCTCTGGATCAGTGACTGTTCTGTGTGGGACGCTGTGGAGGTCTGAGCTCTGGATCAGTGACTGTTCTGTGTGGGACTCTGTGGAGGTCTGAGCTCTGGATCAGTGACTGTTCTGTGTGGGACGCTGTGGAGGTCTGAGCTCTGGATCAGTGACTGTTCTGTGTGGGACGCTGTGGAGGTCTGAGCTCTGGATCAGTGACTGTTCTGTGTGGGACGCTGTGGAGGTCTGAGCTCTGGATCAGTGACTGTTCTGTGTGGGACGCTGTGGAGGTCTGAGCTCTGGATCAGTGACTGTTCTGTGTGGGACTCTGTGGAGGTCTGAGCTCTGGATCAGTGACTGTTCTGTGTGGGACGCTGTGGAGGTCTGAGCTCTGGATCAGTGACTGTTCTGTGTGGGACTCTGTGGAGGTCTGATCTCTGGATCAGTGTCTGTTCTGTGTGGGACGCTGTGGAGGTCTGAGCTCTGGATCAGTGACTGTTCTGCCTTAACTGCTGGTCTGTTGGCTGCTACAGAGCACACACCTCACTGTTAACATGTTAACATATAACATAACATATTTATTATTACTTTATTTTTATTGTTATTATTTGTAATTATTTGAGGGCTGAAATTATTTAACTATTTGTATTATTTATAACTAAATTAGAATATATTTTTTGAATGCTTAGAGAATATATTTTTAGAATAATTCGAATATATTTTTTGAATAATTCGAATATATTTTTTGAATAATTCGAATATATTTTTTGAATAATTCGAATATATTTTTTGAATAATTAGAATATAGTTTTTGAATAATTCGAATATATTTTTTTAATAATTAGAATATATTTTTTGAATTCTTTAAAAGGGGACCTCAATCTTGTCCATTAATGTGGATTCGAGCCAAGCAGTAACAGATCTGATCAAGGTCATTAGCAGCCTTCTTCCTATTGATCGGTCCCACACTCATGCTATGATATCCGGTCCTGGTTACCCCACTACATCCCCGCCTGACTTATTTGATATACAGTAACCCATACCGTGGCGTGTTGACCGGTATGAAATAGAACGTACGGGTTACGGATGTAATCCCAGTTCTATGAATACGGTCAACACGCCACGCGGTGTTGTCAAGCGGGGAACCTTGCGCCCGCAGGACGGCAAGTGCCCTCAAGTCGGCAAAAGAGGTTGAGCGGTGTACCAGCGCCATATTTATGGCGTGACGTGGTTCCGCCCGTAGTGGTGGTTAATTTGATAAACAATCTCCTAGTAGCTCCCCCTCTCGGCGAGGATGAGTCATATGTGCATTTAAGACCAGCTGCAGGTCCCAAGAAGGGACTGCGTTCGATCTAGGCGGCCGAAGCCGCCTGGCTCCTCGGAGGAATTGACTGGCGAGAGGGTGAGCTCCCACCGTCCGGCCTTCAATAAGGTCATGGTAGTCCGATATGGCTGCCAAATATCCCCTTAGTGTAGATTCCGCCAATATGGTGTTGACCGTATTCATAGAACCGGTGTGAGTGTGGGACCGAATAGGAAGGCCATCTTCCAAGAGAGGAGCTTTAGGCTGAGCCCAGTCAGGGGCTCGAATGGCGGTTCAGTGAGAGCATTTAAGACCAGCTGCAGGTCCCAAGAAGGGACTGCGTTCGATCTAGGCGGCCGAAGCCGCCTGGCTCCTCGGAGGAATTGACTGGTGAGAGGTCATTAGCAAACCCTGGTGGTTGATTAGTAGAAGCAGGTGTGTAGCTGCTTGGCTGGAGCAGAAGGCTGCACATTCATTGGCTCGTTCCAGATGAGATTGAGAACCCCTGTTTTAACACATGGCAAAGAAATTACAAACAATATTTTTTGAAAAGTACTGGCAAAGGAGCCCTGCGATGGATTGGAAACTGGACAGCAACTCTCGAGTTGAGCCCCGCCGGCGGAATGTAGAAAAAGAATGAGAGAGAACAGTTAGGGTGGGGGGGGTGGGGGGGTTGATGACAGGTGACAGTAAGGAAAGGATGTCACTCCACATTAAAAAAGCTAAAAAAAAAAATTTAAATGCCTGTAATGTAATGTAAAAAAAACAAGAAAAAGTATTATTTTTTTAAATATCTATATCCATAATGATATCATTGATGTTAATGCACCGCCCATAATGCGGAATTTCTCCGCTAAAGCGATGCTCAGAAGGCCGAAAGTCTCCATGATACATTCCCACAATTCTGTTGGATTTACTGAAGACTGGGGCACCACTATCACCAGGAATACCAAATTTGTCAATTAGAAATTCAAATCTACTGAGCTTTTTCATTTTTGTGTGGGGTTCGATTACAGTGGCAAAAATTGAACGAACTTGTTTAAGTTTCCTGTAGGTGTTGAAATGGACTACTTTGTCGTTTTTCGGGTCTCCAGTAATTTGATCTAATAATCCCCTTTCCCAAGGGACAAAACGTACGGGTTACGGATGTAACCCCGGTTCTATGAATACGGTCAACACCATATTGGCGGAATCTACACTAAGGGGATATTTGGCAGCCATATCGGACTACCATGACCTGTAAGCCTTGGAAATCGTATCTACAATCCAGTGGGCTAAGCGCTGTTTAGACAGGGCAAGCCCCTGTGTAGCCCCTCCATAACACACAAACAGGTTATTAGTCTTCCTAACCGTACTTGTGCGATAAATGTAAGACCGCAGGGCCCGGACAGGGCAGAGTGAGTGCACGTTTTGTACTTTGTAGATATCATGCCACCTCCACCAAAAAAGATAAGGGACATCATCTTTTTCACCACCCAGATTAGCGTAAATAATAGGTAGTAAACTACCTAGCCAGTAGCCACGTTGATTTAAAATGAAAACCTGCTAGCTACCTAACGTCACCAGCCTTTCCACTGTGGAATATTGTAAACTGATGTTAGTTAACAATGTTAGCTAGCGTTAACTAGCAAGCTAACCTTGGCTTCTGTCATCTGTAGGCTAGCAGTCAGGTTGCTAGAGTAAACATAAAATGGGTGGATATGTCAAATTATGAGTTGAATTCGGTGAGGGATTTTGTGGCGGGACAGTGAGACCAGTTTGAGGCTTTTGAAAGGGCAGACTTGGCCTTGGCTTTTTATAACCAATCAGTATTCAAGCAAAGCTGTATGTTGTCAACACTTATGGAATGCTCAGGCTCAAAATCCAAGGCCACATGGTGTGAAATTTCCACATAA
The DNA here is from genome assembly GCA_022702515.1 of Ilyophis sp. 1 JC-2022. Classification (NCBI taxonomy): domain Eukaryota; kingdom Metazoa; phylum Chordata; class Actinopteri; order Anguilliformes; family Synaphobranchidae; genus Ilyophis; species Ilyophis sp. 1 JC-2022. Next base: position 20,613 of record JAKUDI010000051.1, read on the forward strand.
GTATAACTATTGACATCAAATCAAATCAAATCAAATCACCTGTCAACAGCTGTAACCCCATCTTCCAGGGCTGGCTCTTGAGGGGTGGATAGGATTGTTTACTCTCTCGTGACTGGATGGGTTCTCAAACCCTGTCTTCATAGCTATGCAGCCATAAGTTACTCCTGGCGGGGGTACTTGTCCAACCGCCCCCCCCCCCCTAACTGTTCTCTCTCTCTCTCTTCTTCCACATTCCGCCGGCGGGGCTCATGCCCCACATCTCGAGAGTTGCTGTCCAGCTTCCTGTCCATCGCCGCTTGCCCCTCCCTCCCCACCACCTCGAGAGTTGCTGTCCAGCTTCCTGTCCGTCGCCGCTTGCCCCTCCCTCCCCACCACCGCTGCCAGCTGATCCTGCCGCCATTGGCACCCGTTTTCCCACCATCATTGCCGCCACATCTGGACTGTCATCTAGCTGCTGCAATTTCTACTCATGGATATTGCCAGTCAGTTTTGACCATGCTGGTCATTAAGATCTAGACCCTGAGCTGACCTGAGGAGAATGGGTTTCCCCCTTGAGTCTGGTTCCTCCCAAGGTTTCTTCCTAATTACACCAGGGAGTTTTTCCTTGCCACTGTTGCCTCTGGCTTGCTCTTGTGGGGGTTTAGGCTGGGTTTTTTCTGTGAAGCGCATTGTGACAACTTGTTGTGAAATGCGCTATATAAATAAATATTGATTTGATTTGATTTGATTTGATTCAGGGGTCTCATGGGGAGGAGGATGAAACGCCTCCAACACGATAGGCCGCGAGACGTATGACCGCGAAAGGACCTTAGGCCGAAACGCGGGGTTGGGACGCAAAGAGACCGATGAGCTACTGTCCCCCAGCCTTATACAGGCAGGGTGTATCGACAGTGCATGTAGCTCGCTTACGCGCCTCGCGGAGGCGATAGCGAATAGGAAGGCCATCTTCCAAGAGAGGAGCTTTAGGCTGAGCCCAGTCAGGGGCTCGAATGGCGGTTCAGTGAGAGCATTTAAGACCAGCTGCAGGTCCCAAGAAGGGACTGCGTTCGATCTAGGCGGCCGAAGCCGCCTGGCTCCTCGGAGGAATTGACTGGCGAGAGGGTGAGCTCCCACCGTCCGGCCTTCAATAAGGTCATGGTAGTCCGATATGGCCGCCAAATATCCCCTTAGTGTAGA
>JAKUDI010000511.1:0-15538 GCA_022702515.1 Ilyophis sp. 1 JC-2022
CAACTCCCTTGTGACCTCAGGAGAGGAGCTCCAGAGTGCATTGGTAAGAACAATAGAACAACGCTGATGGTAATTGGTGGATACTTTCTAGTTAATTATTATTATTCATAATAATAATAACAAGAATAATAATAATTATTATTATTATTATTATTAATAATTAACTAGATGGTATCCACCAATCAGCATTGTTCTATTGTTGATCTTTGTTAATGAATCCCAGGAGTATAGCCATAAAGTGTCCACCATCACTGGTATTGTTCTGCTGTTATTGTGATGGCGCTGATGATGTAACCTGCTCTGGTCCGAATGGAGAGATTGATGAGAGCAGATGTGACGCTGCTGACTGGAGAAATGTGCTCTCACTTTGTTTCCACACTGCACTGGGAACCCGTAGCAGCAAACTATTGGTTTGTGTGTGACTGCGGTCCTGTCAACACTCATGGTGGAACTGTCTGGCCTCCCCAAGGCAGGGGACCAAAATGTGGGCAGCACTAATTAAATAACCCTCTCCAAGCTGGCCTCTCCTTAATGCAGGGGTCTCAAACTCCAGTCCTGGTGGGCCACATCCGTTGCTTCTTTTTGTGAGTTCCTTTCAATCAGCAGCCAAGTTAGGTCTTGGAAACAAGGAAACAAGGTGTGCAGACTCTTTAGCCAATCAAGAACTTAAATTAAGTACTTAAATGCAGGAACACATCAGAAATCAGCAGACACAGAGGCTCCTCAGGATATTAGTTTGAGATGCCTGCTGTAAAGGAACATTTTTAACGTCCATCACACACAAAAATACCTGACATACAGGGCCTGATAAAGTGTGTCTGTGCACATGCGTGCGTGTGCATGCGTGCGTGCGTGTGTCTGTGTAGCTGTGTGTGTGTTTGTATTTTTGTGTATATGTGTGTGTGTGAAGGGGTTACTGAGGGTCAGTCGAGGTCAGTTTTCCGCCCCTCCACAATGAGGTTTATGAGTCTGTGGGTTTCCACAGCAACGTGTGAAAAAATATGAAGCCACATTCCGTCACTGGCTTTTCCTACACAATAATTTGTGTATATGTGTGTGGATACCATACATATTTTGAGTTGATAGTGACTGTATTGTTATTGGTTAATGTCAACTTCTGTCTTTCTCTATCTACCTCTCTCTTTCTTTTTATCTTATTTCACAAGTAAATAACTGAATCTGCTCAGTGCTGTGTTTTGTGTGTGTGGATGCTCCGGCCCTCCTTATCCACATTATTCTTTTCACAATGATGATTTGTGTGCACAAGTGTGAACAAGCTCACAGCAGATGTAGGAATAGCGTGGGCAATAACTACCACTACCACCACCACCACCACCAGCACCATCACCACCACTACTACACTACTCAAAAAAATTAATGGAACACTTAATCAACACAGTATAACACCAAGTCAATGAAACTTCTGCGATATCGATCTGGTTAACTCGGTTACCCTTTGGGGTGGAAGTAAGGGAATTGTAGTTTCTGTGGAGTGTCAATGGTCGTCCATAATTGTAGTCCATGGTACCAACAATGTTATATTACTCTTATTATGATGTTATTGTTGCTTTCTTTTGGTATTGTTACTATGATTAATCGTTGATATTGTTACGCTTTGGCAATATGTATTTTTAAATATGTCATGCCAATAAAGCATTTGAATTTGAATTTGAAATTTGAACATTTGAGAGAGAGAGAGAGATTACTGACTGTTTACTGTGCTTACTGACTGTTGTGCTGACTGCATTAGTGCACGTATTCTGCAGAGAACACAGAAAAGCAAGTGTTAATCAGAGTAATTGTGATTATTATTCATATAGCCAGCAGATGCTTATTTTTTCAAGGAAACAAACACACCCTTACAAAACTGGATAGTTTGCTGCAAACTAGTTGCTAATATGTAGTGCATTTGCCACAAACTAAATTGTTTTCCACAAAATGTTGCCATTCTGGTGAACTTCTTGCAACAATGGCAGTTCCCACAAAGCTAATTTGCATGTGAAAATATGAACTCGCCGCAAACCTAAAAAGCTGCAGGTTGATATGGCGTTTAGCTACAGGTTAATTTGTCATGACACCATTGTGCTACTGTGCACAAATATAATGTATTACAACCCACGGGAGCTTACTTTGAGTACAGTTGCAGGCTTGTTGTTGAATTGAACCTCCTACGTCGCAGCTTCTCCTACCAGTCTTCACAAAACTTGCAGGTATGATTCTGCTGGAATGCCAGATGGACTCTATTGGGATCAGCTGGACTCAGTGTTGCCACGTCTTCAAAAGTATATGAACCTGCGAGTGAAAGAAATCAGCCTTGGGCAGCTTTTTTGGGTCTGCTTTAAAAGTGAACCACAGGTGCAATCTGACAGCCTATGGTACAAGTATTTACCTGGCATGCGCACAGATGGACACAAACGTGAGGAATATGAACCTGCCCTGAGACAGAAAAAGTGGCAGATTATTTTTTTTTAAACCCCCAAATCCCCCAAAGGCAAGAGCCTCGTCTGATTATCGGCATATGACCTCCAAACCTCCCTGCTGTCTACCCGTGATATCAAACACTTGTGTTGTAGATACCGGAAAACTGGAGAATTTGTCATTCAGACCCTCTGCTCGACAGTCCATCCTCATCCTCATAAAAATTATGCAGATTACACAGCAACTGACTCTGTGTTAAATTTTGGTGTACTACTGCCATCTAGTGACATTGATGGTACTTGCAGTGGATTTCACCCGTGATTTTGTTGCTTCCATGATTACAGGTGCAGCTCAAAAAATTTGAATATCGTGAAAAAGTTCAATATTTTTTCTCACTCATTTCAGAAAGTGAAACTCATATATTATATAGATTCATTACACATAGAGTGAAATATTTCAAGCCTTTATTTCTTGTAATTTTGATGATTATGGCTTACAGCTAATGAAAACCCAAATTCAGTGTCTCAGAAAATTAGAATATTGTGAAAAAGTTAAATATTGGAAACTCATGGTGTCACACTCTAATCAGCTAATTAACTCAAAACACCTGCAAAGGTTTCCTGTGCCTTTAAATGGTCTCTCAGTCTGGTTCAGTAGGCTACACAATCATGGGGAAGACTGCTGACTTGACAGATGTCCAGAAGACAGTCATTGACACCCTCCACAAGGAGGGTAAGCCACAAAAGGTCATTGCTAAAGAAGCTGGTTGTTCACAGAGTGCTGTATCCAAGCATATTCATAGAAAGTTGAGTGGAAGGAAAAAGTGTGGTAGGAAAAGGTGCACAAGCAACAGGGATAACCGCAGCCTTGAGAGGATTGTCAAGCAAAAGCTTCACAAGGAGTGGACTGAGGCTGGAGTCAGTGCATCAAGAGCCACCATGCACAGACGAATCCAGGACATGGGCTACAAATGTCGCATTCCTCGTGTCAAGCCACTCTTGAACCAGAGACAACGTCAGAAGCGTCTTACCTGGGCTAAGGAGAAAAAGAACTGGACTGTTGCTCAGTGGTCCAAAGTCCTCTTTTCAGATGATAGTAAATTTTGCATTTCATTTGGAAATCAAGGTCCCAGAGTCTGGAGGAAGAGTGGAGAGGCACAGAATCCACGTTGCTTGAAGTCCAGTGTGAAGTTTCCACAGTCAGTGATGATTTTGGGTGCCATATCATCTGCTGGTGTTGATCCACTGTGTTTTCTGAAGTCCACAGTCAATGCAGCCATCTACCAGGACATTTTAGAGCACTTCATGCTTCCTTCTGCTGACAAGCTTTATGGAGATGCTGATTTCATTTTCCAGCAGGACTTGGCACCTGCCCACACTGCCAAAAGTACCAAAAGCTGGTTCAATGACCATGGTATTACTGTGCTTGATTGGCCAGCAAACTCGCCTGACCTGAACCCCATAGAGAATCTATGGGGTATTGTCAAGAGGAAGATGAGAGACACCAGACCCAACAATGCAGACGACCTGAAGGCCGCTATCAAAGCAACCTGGGCTTCCATTATACCTCAGCAGTGCCACAGGCTGATCGCCTCCATGCCACGCCGCATTGATGCAGTAATTCATGCAAAAGGAGCCCCAACCAAGTATTGAGTGCATAGAAATTAACATACTTTTCAGAAGGCTGACATTTCTGTTTAAAATATCCTTTTTATTGATCTTATGTAATATTCTAATTTTCTGAGACACTGAATTTGGGTTATCATTAGCTGTAAGCCATAATCATCAAAATTACAAGAAGTAAAGGCTTGAAATATTTCACTCTATGTGTAATGAATCTATATAATATATGAGTTTCACTTTCTGACATGAGTGACAAAAAATATAGAACTTTTTCACGATATTCTAATTTTTTGAGCTGCACCTGTATGTAGTGCTGCTAGTGATTACATAGAAACACTTAAGGCCAAATTCTTTGAATTAAATCTTTTTTTATGATGTCCCAGTGTTGCTGTGTGTCATTGTATTGTGTGATATTGAGTACAGAGGGACATGACGATTCCTGACTGATTTTTCTCTAGTTTTGCATTTTGCTAGTGCCATTGTCACTACTGGTAGCATGAGGCGGTACCTGCAGCCCATTCAGATTGCACAGGTAGTCCAGCTCCTCCAGGATGGCACATCCATACATGCCGTCGCAAGAAGGTTTTCTGTGTCTCCCAGCACAGTCTGAAGAGCGTGGAGGAGATAGCGGGAGACGGGCCATTACACGAGGAGAGCTGGACAGGGCCGTAGAAGGGTAACAACCCAGCGGCAGGACCGGTGTCTTCTCCTTAGTGCGAGGAGGAACAGGAGCACTGCCAGAGCCCTACAAAATGACCTCCAGCGGGCTACTCATGTGCATGTTTCTGACCAAACTGTCAGAAACAGACTCCATGAGGGCCCGACATCCTGTAGTGGGACCTGTGCTCACAGCCCAGCACCGTGCGGCTCGATTGGCATTTGCCAGAGAACACCAGAATTGGCAGGTTCGCCATTGGCGCCCCGTTCTCTTCACAGATGAGAGCAGGTTCACACTGAGCACATGTGACAGACGTGAAAGAGTCTGGAGATGCCGTGGCGAATGTTATGCTGCCTGCAACATCATCCAGCATGACCGGTTTGGTTTAATTGACATGGTGTTATACTGTGATGATTAATTGTTCCTTGAATTTTTTTGAGCAGTGTATTTATCAACCAAAAAACTTAACCTGATTATACAGTCTATGGTGGTAGCATGTATGTTTGTGTGTTTGTCCTCACAGACACCAGCGGGGGTGCAGTTTGTGAGCAGTGTCATTCGGAGTACCGAGGTCCGCTTTGCGACCGCTGCAGTGATGGGTTCTTCCACTCCCACGCCGTCTGCCTGCCCTGTGACTGCAATGGAAATGCAGATGCCATAGCAACGCCGAGCCTGTGTCAGCTGGAGACGGGCCACTGCCTGAGCTGCAGCAACCACACAGCTGGGCCTCACTGCGAGAAGTGCGCTGACGGATTCAGCGGGAATGCTCTCACACATACCTGCACACCTACAGGTGAGAGGCGAGGCCAGCAGGCTTGCACAAAGGCACGGTGGGGCTGAGAGGAAACTTGGTGGGACCAGGTGCAAAGGGTAGGGTAAAGAGGTGGCAGGGCCAGGCTTGGTTGATGTATGTACTGAATACTCAATGATGTTTCACATGGATGGATGTCAATGCATGAAGGAGGTTGCCAGGTCATGTAGTAGTGACAGGAACTTGTGGTGTTCAAGTCTAGGCTTCATGCAGTGCTGGATGCTCTCTGGGCTGTAGCCTATCTAGACCTTGCAATTATCTGCAGTGTAGTGTATCCAGCCTTGGAAATATTAATCTCCCCTTTTTGTGGTTTATCACTTTCTTCCACATCATCCCTTTTGTAGAAATTGCAGCCTGAAACAGTGAAACAATGGTGACAATAAGCAAGCTTGTGTATGTATAGCTATGTGTGTGTGTGTGTTTGTGTTTGTGTGTGTGTGTATAATAATACAGTATCACCCATTTTAAAAAATTGGGACAAATTATGTTCTACAAAACAATCTTACAATTATTACTTAAAACGAAGGTTACGACTGTAACCACGGATGACCATTAGGGTCGTCCAGGGCCGGCTCTGACCAATTGGCTGCCCTAGGCAGGATTTTATCTGGCGCCCCCTTGCATCACAGTTTATTCACTACCAATAACATGCACTCACACTTTTGTTTTTACATTTTTCTTTTACTGAAAAGAACCCACAAAATCAAACAGTTAACATCAAAACAGTGAACAAGTGACATTATTATTATAGATATTTACAATATATTATCTTTAATATATATATTAAAGAAACCAGTAGCCTACTGCCATAAATAAAGTAAGGTAAAATATAGAAGAAGAGTGTATTACCATTGGGTGTTAGTCTATTAATATTTTTTTTTTTACAAGAATAAAGATGGAAAACTTTAAAAGATGCATGTCTGCTATACTGTACATAAGATGGGCATGCATACTAATGGAAATTTAATTAAACATTATTGTCATTACAATGAAATGTAGATTTACATTTACAGTCCAAAAAAAAGCAGTAAACTGCAGTGTAATACTAATATAGCATAATGGGAAAGCTTATTTGGCATTAACATTAATGATATGCACTTTAAAACACTGATGTAACTAACTATATAAACTAACTTTAGAGATTATGAACTGTAACACAACAAACCAAAGGCTTACTACAACAATTAATTATAAAGGAGATGAAAAGGAATAGCATTTTGATTACAGGGTAACCAGATGTCAATAAAAATGTAGCCTACAGTATGACACAGGACTAACACCTGCTGAATAGACCAAATTTCCCTGATGATGACTGGTACTACAGTTCTCTTATTTTTATTAGTTGTTATGTAGCCTACTTTTATTTTATGTAGGCTACTGTTATGCACGCATAGTCTATGTATTTTTCAAGATGAGGCGACCATTCTCTTGCCGCTGTCCAGCTAGCTAGCAAGAAGGTGCAGAGTGACTGAGAGAGCTGATGTGTGTGTGTGAGTTAGAGGGTGGATACCCGACCCGAACCCGACGGGACCCGACGGGTCGGGCCGGGCTCGGACTAAGCTTTTAAAATGATGTTCGGGCTCGGTCACGGCGGCCGAACAACTAGCGAACATTTTACTTTTGAACTACTAATTAGGATGGGTTAGCCTACTTCACATGGTGCTTCAAGTTGTTTTTGGTGAAAATATAGTGTGAAATAAATAAAAATGATACCGAATATTGTGTGTGTCACTACACACGCAGTGAAAACAGAGATAAATTATCATGCCACGTTATCAGTACTGTCATTCATGCTAGGCTCATTCGTAACTTCAAGCAGAGAAAACATTTTCTCCAGCTAAATCATTACCGAAAATAAAAGACACTGCTTTAATCGGCAACTGAGAACAAAAAGCTACTTTCACAAGTCCAGAAACAACCTCCAAATGCAATTAAACAATGTGCAAAGGAACGTTCACAATGGCCAGCAGAGGCGGGTAGAGTACCAAAAAACTGTATTCAAGTAAAAGTATGATTACCAACAGAAAAATAGTTCAACGTACATGTGTCTCTCCAATAGAGGTGCAGGTTGCAGCAAGAGTACGTCCAAAAAAAGAGAAGTGGCACACTGAGCTTTGTCCAATAATTGATGGGTTCAGTGTAAACCGCACACTCAACACAAGAACAACCTTATTATAAATATATTATTTTATTTTTTGACGGTCATTTAGGTGCCCAGTGTCCACTAAACAGGGAAGCTGTAACCATGGTAACAACAACTGCGTGACAGGGAAACACTATGTCAGCGCTTCAGTGCCTTACATTAACTGCGTCGGGCTCAGGTCGGGTTCGGACATAAAAAGCAGAATTCCTGTCGGGTTCGGGTCAGGCTCGGTTACTACTATCTCGGACTCGGTCGGGTTCGGACAGAAATATGCGGCCCGATCCGCACTTTAGTGTGAGTGACTAGTGACTAGCTAATGTAACGCTCGTCTCGGCTACAGTAATATTAGCTAGCTAACTTATGTTATCTGGCACTATCCTCTTCAACCCAAGCGCCCCCGGTACCGGGACAGGATGCGCTTAAAGTCAGAGAGCACTAGACAATTCATTTCATCACATTAACGCTACTGTACCTCTGCCCTTTTCACGTTGTTCCTCCTCTTCTTTCCTTCTTTTCCTTCCTTGAGCACCGGACAGCTTTGGTCTTTTCGACATGTTGATAGCATATAATGCGAGGGTCACGTCAGATAGCCACACTTTACCATTGCCCAGAGAGGGAGCGCAGGTAAAGTCTAATTGCCTGGCTGGAGGGGGGCGGGGTGACATGAACTAAGAAATTATTATTATTTAATAAGCTATGCTATAGAGCTACGCTGGTTGTTGTGGGGTTATTTAATATTTCGAAATAACAGTGTTAACTAGTAGTATTAGTCAAAAATTATTACAATTATTATTATTTTTTAAAGCGAAACTTTTTTTCTTTTTTTTCTCCCATTTGTTGCGCCCCCTCTGGGTGGTGGCGCCCTTAGCATTTGCCTATACTGCCTATGCCAAAAACCGGCTCTGGGGTCGTCAACTTATGAATATACCTTCTTGTTGCCGGATGCATTGAGACTCGTATACCAACCTTTTGTCATAGCCATGACCTCAGCGTGATGATGTAACTTCCTCTATAAATAGAGACATGTCAATGCGTAAGTTCTCAAAACTCTTCTCGTCCTGAAAGGGTCCAGAGTGACCATAACCCCTAATGTTAATTTGGAACTCATAAAACCGTGGTTACAGTTGTAACCTTTGTTTTATTTAGTTCATCTGACCATTAGGGTCATCAACTTACAGATGACTTATACCCACCGCTTCACGACAGACATACCGTTAAGTGGATGCCAAGGCCGCTGGCAAGATGGCCGAGCCGACCGTTGGCACAGGCGCCACGTTGACGTGATAATATCTTGAAAATGTGCAGGGGGACGGCCAAGTCGCTGCTGCACAGATATCATGAAGTGGTACACCTTTCAGTGCTGGTCATGACGTAGCCACACTCCTGGTTGGCCTATACTGGACAGTCATAGGTAAAGGACTAGCACTAGCCTGCTTGGCCGCAGCTATCGCCCTCACTACCCAGCGGGAAGGGCTCTGAGCCGAGAGCACTTTTCCCTGAGACTTGCCGTAGCAGACAAAGATTTGTCCTGTACGTCTGATGGAAGCGGTAGCCTCAACATAGTGGTGCAGCGCACGCACTGGGAATGCCAAATGTGCCTCTCCCAGGTCCCCCGCCTGGTCGGGTGAAAAGCAGTTGGGTTGGGCCGCAAAGTTACGACAGAGTCATGCGGCCGCCACCTCATACACTCCGCGGTGATGGAGAGATCGCAGAGCTGACACCATTGCTAGTAGTAATGCCATTTTAAAAGAAAGCCACATAAGGCTGGTCATATTAAGAGGCTCGTAGGGCTGACCCATAAGCGGTCGCAAAACCAAAGGGGGATCTCAGGAGGGAGCCACCAGGGACCTCGCAGGTCTCAGCCGCCCGGCACAACTCGGGAACCAGCTGACAAGGTGATGCCTGCTGGATATGGCAGCAGCATAAACCTTTAGAGTACTGGCCGCCCTGCCGCGATCAAGCAGGGACTGTCGACAGCAATCGAGCACGGGGTCCGCGCATTGCTGTGAGCACCCTGTGCAGAATAACTGACACCAGAAGAAGATTGTGGTGGCCCGTGCTGACCCTGTGCAAGGTCACCTTGACCAGAGGGAATGGCGGAAAAGCATACAGTAGGCCGGTCGGCCATTTGTGCGCTAATGCATCTACCCCCAGGGGGCTCGAATCCTCGGCTATCGAGAACCACTGGGGGCAGTGAGTGAACTCCTGAGAGGCAGACAGGTCTGACTGAGCACAACCAAACTGTCACCATACCAACATGCCGGGATGAATCTCCTGGCGAGATAAAAGGTCTGCTGTATCATTTCGGACACCCGGAAGGTGTACAGCATGAAGAGAGGCCGACCTGGGAGGCGCCCAGTTCAAGAGATGCTGGGTCACTCTCAAAGACCGGCGGGACTTTGGTGACTCCACCTTGGTGGTTTATGTGATAAACTGTCAAGGTGATGTCCGACCTCACCATTACATGTTTCCCCCAGAGCACGGGCAAGAAGTGCCTCAGTGCAAGCGAAACTGCTCGAAATTTGAGAACAATGTGGTCCGACTGATGTATTCGCGACCACAATCCCTGAGCTGGTCTGTGCTGACAAACAGCTCCCCAACCAGTGAGCGAAGCGGCCATCGTCACCACCACGTCCCGTGATGGTATAGCCCCCATCCGGACCCCTTTATGTCAGAAAGCTGACTCGTCGCCTCGGGAGGAGTAGCTGGCAAAACCGACGCGTCACCCTGATTTCAGCGTGACGGTCCACTTGGGGTGCAGCACCATGGCATTCAACCATATTTGAAGCGGCCTGGCTGCAAGGAGTCTGTGAGGCATGACCTCTGAACCAGCCACGTTCAGGCCCAGAAGCCTCTGAAAAACCCTCATTTCGAGGACCGTGTTCACCTGGAACCGACGCACAACGTTGAGCACACTGGCTATGCGACGGGGCGTCAAAGATGCCCTCATGTTCTTTGAACCAAGCCACAGTCTGATATAAGTGATGGACTGGCTCGACACAAGCTGGCTCTTACCATAATTGACCTCAACACCCAGACTGGAGATATGTGCTAATGTCTCGGCAGTGTGTGAGAGTGCCATACTGTACGACTCGGTACATATCAGCCAATCATCCAGGTACAGCAGGATTTTTAACCCCTTCTGCCGGAGCGGTGATAGAACAGCACTCACAGCCTGTGAATACCCAGGGGGGCCAGGGAAAAACCGAATGGGAGGACATTGAATTGGTATGTCTGATCTCGGAACGCAAAGCAAAGGAAACAACAATGTTCCACACAGATAGGGATGCGGAAGTATGCATCCAAGTCCACAGCCATGAACTAATCCCCCAATTTAACGGTGTCTAATTTTCCCCATTTTTCTGATCTCCGGAGCATCCGAAAAGCGTATCGCCTTAGATGAGAATTCAGGCCCCTCAGGTCCCAGACTTTTTTCGGGATCAGAAAATAGAGGAGGCCTGTAGTTTCCTGACTCAGCATCCCTGACTGGATGGGGTCCAGATGCGTGTATCCCTGACCCCAGAAAATGTTGGGGGCCAACGGTTGAACTGGAGGCTGTCCCCTAGCTGGACAGCCAGGTGGACCATGGGGCTGTGTCGTAACTCAGACTCGCTGCACAGGCAATCGGACGACGAGGGTCTCCCTGGTTCTTATACGAGGGCTGTGCATGACTACGAGCCATAGGCTGGTTCCAACGAACAGTGTGTTGAAGGGTGGGCATCTGCCGCTCCCTGTATTTCAATGCCTCCACAGACGCAAACATGGACAGGTGAACTTGAGTAGGGGAAATGCAGGAGCAGACAACGGAGTGCACACGCTCACAATCTGCCACACAAACCAATCAATGGAGCGCACACGGTCATGGTAAAATATAATTTGTATGAAAATGTTGGTCCTTGACAGTCAGATTTCACATTTTAATTGTATTTTTTTAAAATTAAAGCTAGAGTATGAAAGTTTTTCCTCAACAGTCACATTTGTTGTCACAACATCCCTTGACCCTGCCCACAGAGAAAGAGACACACCCCACCCCACTGCTTCCCAGACCTCATTGTGAACGTGCAAGTCTTGTACTGGTATAGCTAACATTACAGTAAAAATGTAATCTAAAAGTCCAGGTAAAACAATGGAATCTTTTCTGTTGTTGTAGCATTAGTCTGAACCAGGCATTCGCTATCTGGCTACAGGTACATAGTAACTTATAGCCGTGTCGTCGAGCTTACGTGATCTATACGACATATTAGCAAACATTTCCATCTTCCAAGAACTAGCTGCCGAATAAAGTAAGCAACCTAGCTACTATTCATTAACTATATGTAATTACAGTTGTCTGGCATGCAGAAAGTACATTTTTGTTGAAACTTGACTGACCTACCAGTAGAATATGGGAGTTCCATGTCTGTCTTTAAACCATTTTGTTCCCGAACATCTAGCCACTTTTTGAAATGAGCACCTATGTTTACTCCAGGTTTAGAGCAAGCTTTATTCAATTCCCTTTTCTTTTTTTTCTGTGAAATGGTGTAACGGGTCAGTGTGAAATGTCTAGCTGGTGAACTGGCTACCGGCATGGTCATCTCACTGTTGATTGGTTCTCTATTGGTTCTACTGTCTATGGTAATAAGCCACTTTGTTTTGGAAAAAAAAAACTTGCATACTCCAGCTTTAAATTAATAATATTGCGATCAGCAGTGTCTCAAACATAACAGGTCAACTCCACTTCCATTCTAATTCGAAACAAAATTAGGGTTTAAAAATGTGTATTTTTACTTGCACTAAGAGACCTCTTAGCAACTGAGAAAAATAAAATACTCTATGGGTATTGGGGGTGGGACTAGATTAAGCTGTAAATTACACAGGAATAGTATTGAACTTTCCAGTCTTTTTTTTGCCCTTGTCCCAGCTTTTTTGGAACGTGTTGCAGGCATCAAATTAGGAATTAGCATATATTTACAAAAATCAATAAAGTTCATAAGGTAAAACATTAAATATATTTTCTTTGTTTTCAATTAAATATATGTAAAAGATAATTTACAAATTACTGCTTTGTGCTTTTATGTGCATTTTACATCCTGTCTTTTTTGGAATTGGGTTAAAATGTAAATAAAAACAGAAAGCAATGATTTGCAAATCCTTTTTGACCTGTATTTAATTGAAAACAGTACAAAGACAAGATATTTAATGTTTTAACTAATGAACTTTATTGTTTTTTGTAAATATATGATCATTCTAAATGTGATGCCTGCAACACATCCCAAAAAAGTTGGGACAGGGGTATGTTTACCACTGTGTTACATCACCTTTCCTTTTAACAACACAGTAATCTTTTGGGAACTGATGACGCTAATTGTTGTAGTTTATTATAATAATTTATAAAATTCCATTAAACACCTTGTTACATTGATACCAAAACAAGCAAACCAATAGAAATAACAGACATATATTATACAGTCATTCACACACAAGCACATTACATTACAGGCATTTAGCAGACTCTTTTATCCAGAGCAACACAACTTTTTAGCATTTTTCTTTTACATATTATCCATTTACACAGCTGGATATATACTACTCAAAAGAAGTTAAGGTTCAAAAATATTTGCAAACAAGCTAAAATGGTGACGACTAATGACAAAATAATTATTTGATGGCTCAAGAACAGAAAACACAAAACAAAAAACTTTTAATTAGACACTAGTTTATTACCCTGATGAAAAAAAGTCATGCACCCCCCAAAATGATGATGTGATGATGAATGGAAAATGTTCAGCCATTTTATTGCTAAAATCGGCATGCATGGAATGACACTCATGCAAAACACGTGCAAATGGTGCATGAGGTGTCAAAATGGGTGTTTTGAGGCAGTTTGTCAGTTTAGTCTGACTAAGTTCGTGCTTAAAATCCATGAAAAGGAAATCTGGGTTAACTTAAAAAGTTTCGAAAGAAACGTGCAATGAATGCATGTCCCATAATAACGTGATGTCTATAGTCCAAATGACAACCCAAAGAGGGATATTCTAACCCTATCTGGCTTAAAAAGACATACTTGATCAAAAACTTTCCTTTGACCCTTAAATTATTTTGAGAAGTATACAGTTGTGTTTAAAAAGAAATAGCAGTACAACATCAGTGACCTGATGAGCCACTTTTATTAGTAGTAGTGATATTTCTGCATGGCAAATAGCTTACTTGTAGATAGTAGTAGTGTAATAGAAAAACAACAGACCCAACTGTCATGCCATGCACGCTGCTTGTTCTGAGTAATTGACTCATTCATTGAAAGTGTTCAAAATAATAGCAGTGTGGAGTTTAATTAGAGAATTCATTAATTCTGTGAAAAAACAGGTGTCATTAATTGTCCTTTATTAAGGAAGAAGGGAAGCAAATGTTTCACACATTATTATAAAATATATTTCCTTCTGAATTGCTAAGTAAAATGGGCCATTCCAAACATTGTTCGGAGGAACAACGTAATTTGATTAAAAAATTGATTGGAGAGGGGAAAAAGTGCAGCAAATTATAGGATGCTCAGCTAAAAATATCTCAAATGCTTTAAAATGGCACAAAAAAAACTGAAACACACGGAAGAAAATGAGCAACTACTGTTAAAACAGATCGAAGATTAGTCAGAATGGCAAAGATTCAGCCAATCATCACCTCCAGAAAGATCAAAGATGATCTAAAATTACATATAAGTGCTGTTACAGTCAGAAGACGTTTGATCGTAGCTAAGCTATCAGCAAGAAGCCCCCGTAAAGCACCATTGTTAAAAAAACGGCATGTGCAGAATCGGTTAAAATTTTCCAAGGAACACATCGATTGGCCCAAAGAGAAATGGCGTAACATTCTGTGGACTAATGAGAGTAAGTTTTCGGGTCTAGTGGTCATCGACAGTACGTCAGACGACCCCCCGGTTACTGAATTCAAGCCACAGTACACTGTGAAGACAATGAAGAATGGTGGCGCAAAAATCATGGTATGGGGACACGACAGTGTTGGGCCTATTTATCGTATTCCAGGGATCATGGATCAGTTTGAATACATCAATACTTGAAGAGATTATGTTGCCATATGACGAAGAAGAAATGCACCTGAAATGGGTGTTTGTAACACACGAGTAAGCGAGCAACATCTTGGTTCCAGACAAAAAGGATTGAGGTAATGGAATGGCCAGCTCAATCCCCCGACCTCAACCCCATTGAAAACTTGTGGGCTGACATAAAAAATGCCGTTTCAAAAACCCAAAAATTCACAGGAACTGTGGAATGTAGTTCGTTCATCCTGGGCTGAAAAACAATGGTTACGCAACTAAATATTAGTTCAGTAATTTAAAGTGAAGTTAAATCTTGAAAAATGTCTTCAGTTTATACAGTGTTTGAGTTTGAAGAGAAAAATGTCGACACTGCTATTCTTTTGAGCAGATTAATATTATTTTTCTTTGCTTCCTGTAAAAGAATAACGTAGACTTGATAAAATTTGTTAATGCTTTGATTTTGAATTGAATGTGTAATGTTTCCACTACATTGAAATATGGAACTAAAGGCAAATATTGTAAGAAGTGTTTTGTTCCAATACCATATTTGTGGATCAATTCTTGAAATGTTAGTAAGTTGTGGTTTTGAAAGACGTGATCTAGGTGTGTAATTCCTTTTTGTTTCCATCTGTCGAAGAAGTGAGGTGAATTTGGAGGGTGACAATGTGCAGTTAGTGAGTTTAATAATTTTCCACCAGGCTGTCAGTGTTACTGAGATTGCAGTATTGTTGAAGCAGTCATGTTTTTTTATTGATCTACAGAGGAAAGGTATGTCATTGATAAGGATTGGGTTACAGTCTCAATTTCTAGCCATGAATTTGGGATGGGATCTGGATTAAGCCATTTTAAGATTAAT
>JAKUDI010000513.1:0-25172 GCA_022702515.1 Ilyophis sp. 1 JC-2022
GATACACGGATGTCAAGTATCGATCTTTTATTATATAAATTATTAATACTGCAAATACAAATTAAACTTTTTGGTAGGCTACTAAAATAATAAAATCAATTGCTTTTTCAGTCCACCAGATGGTGCTGAGATTTTTTCTGGTAAGGTCAGCGGGATTGGTAGGAAGTTGGTCAAAACAAAGATGGAGACATCGGAAAAAGAAATTAGAATGCGCCGTCCGCCTTTAAATCAAATGTCTGGACTTATTTGGGATTTTTTAAAAAGGAAGGGAAGAAGGACATGAATATGACGTGATTTGCAAGGAGTGTCTATGGCTCTGAGAAACATTGCTGAGGTCCCGTCCAGGCACATTCTGGATCCGGGACTTATAGAGGACTTCCGTAGGCAGGGTTCTGATGGATCGTCTGGGGCTGATCCTTATTAGGGGGTCCTGTCACGGTTCTGCAGCTCGCCTATCCTGTGCTGCGGACGTTTCTTTTCTAGTCCGCAGGACAGCAGCCTTGCCGTGTTTTTTCTATTGCCGGCACTCATTCTTTCCACCTGGCCTGGCGTCTGCTGGCTATTTAAACGCAGCGAGTTCTGGGTTTGTTGCTTCTAGAGGTCTCGGATACAATCTGTGGAAGGAATTTATGTAGTATTTAAAGTTTTCACAAAAATGCAAAAGTTCCTCAACTATCCCATGAGCTCTGATTTTCTCAGAATATGTATTGTCTCTCAACCAACAGGGCCATTTAAGATGGCTAAAGCATCACAGATCTTCCAGAAGTGTGTGCTCCTACTTTATAAAGATAGGTTTGTTGTCATGCCCTTCTTACATATCCAGAGTGAAAGGCCATAGATGTGGTGGTGGGCATTGGAAGTGAGGGTGGGGAGCTAAGGAGTGGGAGACAAAAAGACTAAAGACTGATTTAACACTGCCGAGACCAACAGAAATGAAGAAGAGCAGCTTTACTCCACAAAGGGTTCTAGATACTTGTGGATTATACGAATATCCACAAAACCACCAAAACACTTGGTTTTTAAATTATATGTCTTGTCTCTAGCTAATCGCATCATGTCAATTTCAAGAGTTGTATTCTCCTAGTTAAACATTCATTTATCTCATACCGGTATCTATAATGTAACCTTATAAACCTGATAGTTTTGAACCAGGACCTTCAATCAGATCAAGTAGCTCGTGAAAAATAAGGTGTGCCAAAGTCAGTAAGCTACCCCTGTCTTTTCAATGTGCCAGATACATACTAAATCAGCATTGCATATCTTCTGCTGCTATCTTTTTTTTTTTTTAAATTTTGTTTCTGATTTTTCCCTTTTTCTCCCAATTTAGTAGCCAATTGAACCCCTATTCTAATTCAATTCCCCCCCGTGTAGCAACCGCTAGAGAACCGCCGCTGCACGACCCCGTCGATCGGTATTTATTAGGGAGGACGCTACGTCCTCTACAGGGCGCAGCTCCTGACCGTGACACGCCCTGGGTCCCCCTGTGCGCAGCGGTTCTCTCCGAGCCCCTCCCCCCACCCGGAAGCGACCGCCAATTGTCGCTTCCACAGGGCACCGGCCACGCTCGGCTATGGCAGGACCGGGGCGCGAACCCCGATCCTCGGAGTACAACTGCGCTGACTGAAAGTCAGCGGTCTTTACCGCTGTACCACCGCGGCGGCCCCCTTCTGCTGCTATCTTAATATACGTATTGGTTCGGACTCTGCATCTGGGTTGTTGGCATGACATGGCATTTTCACCGTCACACAAGATAAAAATGGATATAATCAGCATTGTGGTCATTTAAAATGTAATAAATGGTTATAAACTTGATTGTTTTACACTGGCCTGTTGTCATCAAAATGCTTTATGTTTTTATCTAAATTTTTTACCCAAATCTCAAAAATATCCTATGGTGTGACTGTCTCAAGCAAGGTTAAGTTAATTACAACTTTTATAAATAAAAAAAGGAAATACATAAAATTGCTTATAAAACCACTGGCATCATTTTCATAAATGACAACCCACTTTTCCATCCAATATATTTCTAAAAGTGTGCCAGCTGAATACATTTTGTCACGAAAAGTCATGTCTTCTGGTGCGACGCCATATCCTGACTTTAAAACGGGCAATTCCGCGGACACATATATTTAGTTGAAAGACCCCATTCAAGGTCATGAGACTGAAGTCCCCTGTGAAGCACGTGGCATGAGCAGATGGTAAGTTTTTATCTCAGAATATTTCAGAAATGTCACTTTTTTGGGACCACTATAAAAAGGTTCAGTTTTGTCGTCCTTTAGTGTGACATCCCTAAATTATGTTTTTAATGTAAAAATTGTATGTTGATCTATATAATTATGGAGAACTATACAAATGTTATTTGCTAACTGCTAATGAAAGGTTAGCTAAGAACAACAAGGCCATAAACTGCCAAAGAAACATCCTTTCGTGTGACAGGACTGTCGTGATACAATAAAGGTGTCACACTGGAGGACAGAGATGTCACACAAGAGGATGAAACCTCATTAGGAAGAATTTTAAATCATTTTAATAAGATTTATTTAATTACTTTTCTTATTTTTTGATAATTTTCGGTGTTTTCATCTCTATTCATGTAGTTTTGACGCAGAGGTGTAAATAGCGCCAGACACTTGGAACCACACAGGCTTTGGAATCAAAAATATGGAGGTAGATTTCTATCAAAAATAAACAAGCACAAAAGTATAATCCACAATTGTATTTACCATCCACACCAGGCCCGGCTCCAGCTGTCTGAGTCAGGGTGGGCCGAGTGGCATTTTGGGTGGGCAAAATACCATTAAGAAATACTATCAACCAACGTCATCTGGCTCATGCAGGAGATGGAAGGGGGTAGGCTGGCTCATGCAGGAGATGGAAGGGGGTAGGCTGGCTCATGCAGGAGATGGAAGGGGGTAGGCTGGTTCATGCAGGAGATGGAAGGGGGTAGGCTGGCTCATGCAGGAGATGGAAGGGGGTAGGCTGGCTCATGCAGGAGATGGAAGGGGGTAGGCTGAAGCTCATGCAGGAGATGGAAGGCGTGGAGATGAAAATGCATATACAAAAGTGTCAGGTTTAGGTTTTGAAAATAGAGAACCAAACGCGAAAGATAAGGATACAGAAAGCGTATCTAGTTATAGATACGCCACAGAAGCGGAATTAAACCGCACTAGTAGAAGGGAAACGCAAAAGCGGAAACAAAACTTCCCTAGCACAAGGCTAACACAAAACAACCTCAAACGGAGGCGGAGATTAGCTTAAACAGCGAGAAACTAACAACAAAAGAAATGACCTCACGCACTAATTGATCTGCGTGTATCAGAGGTCGAGAACTGAAAAGAAACGAACCAAAATAGCAAGCCTGTAACTACAGCTCTCTTTGTTTTCTTTCTTTTTTTATAAAACCCTATACCGGCTTTCTAGTCCTACTGCAACGTCAATCTAGAAGCATCGGAAAGCGGAAGTCAAGCTCTATTTATAGCCGACGGAAACCAAACACAGGTGTAGGAGATAATGACCTGGAGAGATCCAAACACCGGGACGGAGGAAGAAAAAATCCGATAGAGCTTCAGACGACGCCAAACGGAAAACAATGGTAGAAAACAAAAAGCCACTACCCATGACACAAAAGTAAATAAATGAATGTATCATAAAGGTGATCATGTTATACAGAAGAGATGGACACTTGATCCATAATTCAGTATATTTTCTACTTTCTTACTAGCTTATAATAACCTGCAACTTGTGATGAAAAGTTTCAATACCTGGACTGGAGAGACAGACGGCCCATGCAGGAGATGGAAGGGGGTAGGCTGGTTCATGCAGGAGATGGAAGGGGGTAGGCTGGTTCATGCAGGAGATGGAAGGGGGTAGGCTGGCCCATGCAGGAGATGGAAGGGCGTCGTCTGGCCCATGCAGGAGATGGAAGGGGGTAGGCTGGCTCATGCAGGAGATGGAAGGGGGTAGGCTGGCTCATGCAGGAGATGGAAGGGGGTAGGCTGGCTCATGCAGGAGATGGAAGGGGGTAGGCTGGCTCATGCAGGAGATGGAAGGGGGTAGGCTGGCTCATGCAGGAGATGGAAGGGGGTAGGCTGAAGCTCATGCAGGAGATGGAAGGCGTGGAGATGAAAATGCATATACAAAAGTAAATAAATGAATGTATCATAAAGGTGATCATGTTATACAGAAGAGATGGACACTTGATCCATAATTCAGTATATTTTCTACTTTCTTACTAGCTTATAATAACCTGCAACTTCATGCAGGAGATGGAAGGGGGTAGGCTGGTTCATGCAGGAGATGGAAGGGGGTAGGCTGGCCCATGCAGGAGATGGAAGGGCGTCATCTGGCCCATGCAGGAGATGGATGAGGCCAGAGGTCGTCTGAAGCTCATGCAGGAGATGGAAGGGGTGGAGATATAAATGCCTGTGCAAAAGTTTAAAGAATTATAATTATTAGTATGTTTCATAAAGGTGATCATGTTGTATAGAAGAGATGCACACTTGATTCATCATTCATCATATATTTTCTAATCAGCCTGCTAGCTTAAATGACTTACCCTAAATAAACCTAACTTGAGATACGTGCATGTAAGTTAAGTTTCGCACAAATCCTGTGCGCATGTGTCTGAAGTATGGATTCTGCCCAGTCACTATATAACATCAATCCATTTAATTCTCATATAATAACCATTTTTACAACAAACAAAAATCATAACAGAAACTTACAGATCAAATGGTCTTTGTATTTTGCTGTTCTTGTTTTGCTTTTAATATGCTGTTGTTCTGATAACAGATACCCCCTTACTGACTCCAATTTCCATTAATTTAATCAGTATTCTAACAGTGAACTGATTCACTGATTAACAGTAAACTGAAACTTGTTTGAAATACAAACGTTTAACTTTTAGTTAATATTTGAAAAAAACATTAATATTTTTGTTTTAACTTGAACGTAATTCATAAATTTAGAATAATATACAAAGTTAATTTGAGATTGCAGAAAGGCTCTGACCAGCTTAAAGCATCACGAAAGTTTGTTAGAGGTTTGGGTTGTGTAGTTACCTTGCCATGATGTAACTCCAAATATTGGCGAGATATCTTGAATAGCTGCTCCGTAGATTCTTGACTAATCCAAAATAGTTTCTCCATTGACTTACATTGCACAGCGAAACAGGTGTCAAAGTCACACTTTTAGCACACAAAACGAATGCGAACAAAGCGGATTCTGCCAGTGTATAAAATAACAAAACCCGTTACAGCGTCTGTTTACAATGATTGGTAAAGGTACTATTTTCTTCAACCCCTCGATGTAGATATACTGAATACGTAAAACGCCTTTCAACTCCTGCTAGCGAAGGGCGTATTAACACAGTGATTCAGTTTCAAAATTCAAATCATAAACGCTGTAACGGATTTTGTTATTTTATACATTGGCGTTGTTCGCATTCGTTTGTGTGCTAAAAGTGTGACTTTGACACCTGTTTCGCTGTGCAGTCAATGGAGAGACAATTTTGTATTATCAAGTTTTAATCTATGGAGCAGCTATTGAAGATATCTCGCCAATATTTGGAGTTACATCATGGCAAGGTAACTACACAACCCAAACCTCTAACAAACTTTTGTGATGCTTGAATACAGCTAACAAGGATGCAGCCGAAGTCAAAGCATCAACTTTCTGTTTCTTAAGGAGAACTCCCTCACAAAGTCATCCATGTTAAGATTCTGAGTGATTGCTTTTTCGTGGGCCAAAATCACTAGATATTTCTTCCGATCATGGAGCATAGAGCGTCGGAAGGGCGTAAGAACTCTTGACAGAGTGGAGAAGGAGTTCTCACAGGAGGCATTTGAGACACCAACCACAAGGGCAGACACATAGATCTTGTGTAGCACTGGAAATGCATCTTTGTATTCTTGGAGATATTTGCATACAGTGGAGCAGTCAGCATTATCTGGTAATTTTTTCAACAGCATTGGTTTTGCTACAAGAATTGCATGCTCCATTTCAGTTTTTGATACACCGGCAATCTTAGGGGCCCTAAGATAGTGGCATCTAGAAATGTACTAGAATTTGGCAGTAGACAAGAGCAAGCCTTCATCAAATCCAAGCTCTTCTTTGAAAATCTGCTCTCCATCTCTGACAAAGCCCTGTCTAAAATGCTCAGCATTTGCCTCCTTAGAGGCAGACAGCTCCCGGTTTCAGTGGAATTCCCTGAATCACAATGTCCAATTGTAGAAAGCACAACAGAGTCAGCTAAATGTGTACTCATGATTCTCTGGCGTTTCGATGGAGGCTCATTTGTAGCATCAACACAATATTTAGCCAAAAGAGTTTCTTCTCTGCGAAGAGTTTTCAAGGATTCCACTGATGCTTCAATTACCTCACTAGCTCTGCACAAATCTACAGACTGTGACTGCAGAATCGCATTAGCAGGCTTCAAAATGCAAAGCAGATGCACCAAAAATTTGCCAATGTCAAAGAACCTGTGTTTCTTGATCTGACAGATCAACCCAGATGCTTCCTTGCCTACATCTACGGAGGCACCATCATCATCTGAAACCTTTGACAAAATGTCAAGTATCAGATCCTCATTGTCAACCACACATTTGGTCACCTCATAATGGCTTGTCCATCGAATCTCTAACAATCTCTTCAGTGAGGGGCATTTGTATTTCTGTGTAACGTAATGGTGGCGGAAGAAGGAGTAGAGTGAACTGGATAAATCAAAAAACCTTTTAGCACATGGTTCACTCTGAATGGCATGTACTATGGAGAGGTGGAGCTGGTGATTATAGCAGTGAATGTAAGGAATGTACCTTCCAAGTCTTTTCTGTATTATAGCCTGCACACCCCCTTTAATGCCACTCGTCAAAGATGCTCCATCGTAGCACTGGCTGGTGATATTGTCTGTGCTGAAACCTGTCTCTGTAAGGTGGTTCAAGATTTCAGTGGAAATGTACTCTGCGTCAAGCTGGTGCAACTCCAGCAATCCAATAAGATGTTCCTCAGGTATTGAATTACAGACAAATCTGACCATAACTGATAAATTCTCAATGTTGCATCTGTCTCGGGTACCATCACTTTTGATGCAATAGCCACTGAAGTCTGCATTTGCATATTTTTCTTTGATTTCCTTTGTCACCATTTTGGCCAATGTTTCAATTACCTCATTCTGAATTGTTTTTGATGTGTATTTTGCACACTGGGGTATTCCTTTGGCAATCTCAGCCAGTTTGTTGTCTTTAGCCATTGTGTACTGGAATAGTTTAACGAATAGCCCAGCAGCAAGACCATCGTCATCATCAGTAACAGTTTCACGATCGCCTCTCATTGGAAGTTCGTTTACTGCCAAGAATCGAACCACCTCTCCAATACTATTCACATAGTAACGATTCTTCTCGATTTGTTGGGGACTTAATAAGGACGCAACAGTTTCATCCTTCTCCTGCCTTCTGCGAAATTCCGCCCATGCAGAAGTAGCTTGCAAATGACCCTGACTTGATGCATGCTTTTGTAGACCCCTGTCGCATTCGAGTGCCATTTTCCAGTTTGTGAATCCAGTAGAGACGAACACATTATCCTTATCGTAAGCTGCGGGACTACTAAAAACACGACATGGAAAACAAAAGCATGCATCTTTCTTGATGGAGTATTTCAGCCAGGGTCTGGACTGATATCAGGCTTGAAAGCATCTCTCCCTACCACCAATTAGTCGGCGGGGGTATGACTTGTGGTAAAAGTGGTCGACTTGCCGTGTTTCGGTTTAAATCGTCGGCAACATTAGTAGCGCCACTGCTGCAAGGTTGACCAGCATCATTAGCCCCGCCGCTAATGTTATCGATAGCGTTAGGTCTACTACAACCATCATCATTATCAACACTCTGTTCTGTGGTTTCGGGTGGGCTTGGGCTAACAGGGCTGCTACTAGGGTCTATAGATTTTGGCTTCTTGACAAGGAAGCGCAACATGGCGCATACAGGCACTTCATAAACTAACTAGAAATAACAAACGTGTATAATTTATCACAAAAATGAATTACCACACCCCAAAGAACAAAACTAAATAAATAAGACAAGTTTGTTAGCTATGATGCTAGCTATCGATAGATAGCCTACTTAGCATGGCGATCTAGCTAGCTATAACGTTAGCTAGCTCTACGGAGTTTCTGTACAGAGCTAACGTTTAGCTAACGTTCGTTAGCCAGCAAGTTAGCTCTAAATATCACGAGCCTATGGAGACTGTCTATGGGCTTACCTAGCTTAGCCATCTATCAATGATAAATGAATGGAAATATGGGTTACCTTACAGATAACAAATATTTGTTGCAAGCGTAGCTATAAGTTACTGATAAAGTATAAGTATTATATATATAATAATTAATTCACTTCGGCGACTAGCTAACTGCTACATCTACTCACTCACTGCTTGTGACAGTTGTGTTGGCGGGCAAATCTTGTCACACACCAACGCGACAGATGCACCCAGCTCCACGACAGCCACTGAATGTTAGCTCATAACGTTACCGATGTTTAGGCCAGGGTGCGAATTGAAGGGGGGGAGGGAGGATTTCCCTGCCACTGCTCACGTAGTCCCCCCACTGCTTGTCCGATTTTCATCCCTGGTTGGGATGTTATTGTTACTTGTCTCTTATTCTGAATGTGTTTTATGAATCTGAAACGACAAATAAAAGTTTATGAAATATGACGCTGTAGTTAATATGCAAATCGCCAGGGTGGGCCAAGCTTGTGATTGGTTGAGCCAGGCCCAACCTGGCCCAACCGTGGAGCCGGGCCTGATCCACACACACACACCTCTTAATTTGTGTTTGTAGATATAATCCACAATTGTATTTACCATCCACACACACACACCTCTCAATTTGTGTTTCGTAAATCATCATTTGGATGAATGCAAAAATTATATTCACAAATGCAAATAACATTTACAGATATGTTTCCAATGTTCACATGTACAAATCAAAAGCTTGGCTTGCGAACTGGCGAATCTACATCTACATCCACTGTTTTTCACCGTGTCGATTCACGCTCGCTTAACTTGCAATTCGTAAGATAAACTTCTTCTTCTTTGGTGCTACATAACACGGTGGTTTGTGTGTTCGGCTCATCAGCGCCACTTTTAGAACAAGTGGCCAAAATTGCACATTATCTTTAAGAAGTGGATTCATGGTACATTTAATTAAAACAACCGAGTTTTGAGTTTATTTACGTTGTAAAGTTAACCCCACGCTAATCTTGCGATGGCAAGTTTTTTAAACAGTCATTGCACAAAACTCCAGATTGCATGTAGCTAGCTAGCTAGATTACATTACACAGGGGTAGGTCCGTACACAGTAGCAACATAACTCTTTCGCCCCTCATGGAAAAGATTATGTAAAACAAACTCAACCATGTGAAGTATTGTAGCCAATTAAATTAATTTGACAGCTATTCTCACTGATACCGATGTCTCCTATGAAATCTTTTATTTGTTCAGCTAGCTAGCTAGTAGATAAGACACCTAAATGAAAATGATAATTAAAATTGCATGAAGAAGAAGAAGTTTAGCTTACGAATTGCAAGGTAACCCCTTAGTGCAGATCGTCTATTTTGTCTCACATGCGAGACAGTTTTACGCAACTGAGACACGCGTTGCTCCTGCAGCCAAACTATTAGTGGAAAACCCAAACGCGGTATTTTAACTTTATTGGTAGACGATTCGCGACTATTTCTGGCCAATGCGTAGTTTCTAAGTGTCACTATCTTTCCGTAGCAAGTCCATTTAACAAGCACTCCCCACCCAGCCTATACCTACCCATGCGTGACATAGTGGGCAATAGCGTCTATGTTGGGAGTTCATAAATGTATGTATTCATCATATAATATCAGAATTCCGTCCAGCAACCAGATAAACCCACCAATAGCCCGACCGTATGCAAATACAGCGGTGCAAATCGCTGCTCAATCAATACCGACATAAACAAGTGAAATCATACAATGCCATTCTACTATCAATATCTGCTATTAAATATGGAATTCGTGTGCAATCCTCCCGTGGATTTAAGCGTAGATATGTCCCTTTCAAGATTCCGTGGTCATTTATTGTCTTGGACAATCCGTTTGAAAAATACACAGCGCATTGGAACACTATTAGACAAACGAAACTAGCTCTGCGTAACCCCCCCTTCCTGATTGCACTGCTGTGACGCTTTCAATTTTATTCTGGTTTGATCGACAATTGTTTTATCCAATAGAAGGCACGACAAGCTTCCCAAAAGTAATTTACATGTGTAATTGAAAGCTTGGATTAACTATTTAAGGGCGAGCGTAACTGCAATACTTGTTATATCACGACAATTTTACGCAGGCATGCGCAGATGACGCATTTGGTTTGACGCATTTGGTATGACGCAATTGGTGTTACGCAATAAAACTGCGCGCAACTTTGAAGTGACTTTTTAGTAGTTTTCCCCCGAAGTCGGTCAGAAGAGGACAACAACAGAGATTCTTCTAATCCCTGTAGCATAGATTCTGTGGAAGAGGTGCCTATCAATATGGGGAAGATATCCTCCTCGACATGTAAGTATTACTGCTTGTAATATTTTGATTATATACATTCGTTTTTCCACTGCGTGCTATATTTTCATTATTTTTGTATTTGCATCGGTCGTAATAGACCACTGTTAGCCTGCTAATAATGCTGAACATATTTGAAAACACACTTTTTCAGACTCCACCTTGAATAACTACATGTATAAGGCAAATTATATAGTACGTTCTTTCCGTTTATTTATTATTTTCTATTTGGTTTAGCTATCTCATAGCTTAGAATGTATAGCTGACTGTATTCGGTTGATGACTAGCGATAGCTTCTACGTTGTGAGAAAGTAGCGCTTTCGTGACTTTGCTTCGTAGATTGTGTCTATGACCTTCAATATGCACTTATTGTACGTCGCTTTGGATAAACGCGTCTGCCAAATAACTGTAATGTATTGATACTATTGTGTTCGTGCCGTTCCCGTAGTGGCTCGTGGTGGCCTGCTTTGTTAGAATTCATAGCATTCACAATGAAATTGAGTATTTTAGCGCTGTTCTGTTTGGTTGCTCAGTCGTACGTTATAAACTCCTCAAAAAAAGTTCGGAAACATTATTTCGGTCGATTATTCCTCCCCTTTAATAATACCAATTGGTATTGTATTTTAGATCGTTGGAAAGCCTGATTAGTCACCTTTACAACGAGGTACAACTTGTAAGGATCGTGCATTCGTGGAATGAGCAACACAGCTAACCGTGTGGGTAGCGGCCCAAAAAAATGTGCCAAAATCCCCTGCAATATTCTTCTGTTGGTATTCACTCTCGTTTTGAGTTGCTTGGTGGACTGGATGATTGCACTCTCCCACAGTAATAAGGAAAAAACAACACATATTGGCCATTTTTACACTTTATTCATTTTACACTGTCAGGGACCTCAGTAGCGTGTGGAAGATCCATACGCAGCCACAACAGCTTGGCACCTCCTCCTCATGCTGGTCACCAGCCTGGTCACACACTGCTGTGGGATGGCATCTGCCAGCACTTGAAGCTCAAAACGAGAGTGAATACCAACAGAAGAATATTGCAGGGGATTTAGGCACATTTTTTTGGGCCGCTACCCACACGGTTAGCTGTGTTGCTCATTCCACGAATGCACGATCCTTACAAGTTGTACCTCGTTGTAAAGGTGACTAATCAGGCTTTCCAACGATATAAAATACAATACCAATTGGTATTATTAAAGGGGAGGAATAATCGACCGAAATAACGTTTCCAACCTTTTTTTGAGGAGTTTATTTTATGCCTCGATTTGCCGTGAAGCTAGAACATTGGTAGTGTTTTCCGATATTATTTTATTGTATTGTAATTTCTTTGTGCATAATGTACTCTATGGGGTATTAGTATATCCATGGGTGATGCTTTTCACTTAGGGAATGGAAAATATGTATTCAAATGTACTGTGTCCAGATGTGTGCAAGATGAATGTAAAATAAATAAATAAAATAAATAAGCAACAGTTGTGAAACACACTACAGAGTAATGCCATCCTAGAGCACGCAACAAAATATAACATAATGTAGCATACAGAAGAAAGTGTTTACTGAAGTACAAGAGTGAATGATTTCATATTTAGCTGTGTGTACCACAGTGTTATAATGCTTCTGCATTATGTAATTTGTTCCTATAACATGCTTGACCCTCCACCTCTGCCACTCCAGCAGTGCCCTCTACTGTTCAGAGTGAAGCCACTGCAGGACCAGATCCTTACAGCATACTGAAGACCGTGCCATTGATGAGTGCATGTTGGCCACGAAGGCACCGCACAGGATGAAGCAGTATATGAAGGATAATGGTGAAAAAATGGCACACTTGGCATCAAACACTGAACTGAAACTGTGCAATATCAATGTTTTCATCCATTAAGTGATCGTAAGGTAAAATGTATATGCTTTATAAAGGACAAAAGGCTTTTTAATAATTTCTCGGAGAGGTTTTGGGTAGGTTATTGGACACCTAGATATCCACCCCCCTGTACTGATCCAAAATAATTCCCACATGAAAATGATAAAAAGGTGAGTTAAATGAGTCAAAACGGTTGATTTGCACTGAAATGTATGATTAGTTTAAGATTTACAGCTATTCACATTTTAGCCAATTTGGATAGGTTTGGAGACCCTGGGTACATCAGGCTACACTGCTTACATTTCGTGTCATAGATCTTTAGTAGTTCTGTATATCACCCTGCGATTATTGAATGCTTGTGG
Organism: Ilyophis sp. 1 JC-2022; assembly: GCA_022702515.1. Classification (NCBI taxonomy): domain Eukaryota; kingdom Metazoa; phylum Chordata; class Actinopteri; order Anguilliformes; family Synaphobranchidae; genus Ilyophis; species Ilyophis sp. 1 JC-2022. The sequence goes on from JAKUDI010000513.1 coordinate 12,791, forward strand.
ACAAGGAGTTTATGATCCAGGAAATGTGTAGTTTTATCTGTTTCACTTATGTAGCTCTCAGTATTTTGAAGAAATATATATTTTGTTGCATTTTTTGCAAAGTTTTGCTTGCATTTCCGGCACTTCATTTTGACTTAAATTATGAAAATAAACAAATCTAAGTTTGTACCAAAAAATGGTACACCGGTTTTGTTTCATTTAAGCCATTTACCAAGTTTATGTGATGCTCACACCTGGAGTTATAAAGCCTTAAACAGAGTACCCCCATGATTTACCAAATATGCCATCTGCACTAAGGGGTTACGCGAGCGTGAATCGACACGGTGAAAAACAGCGGAATATTTGTCCTTCGATCGGCAAATGTAGATTCGCCAGTTCGCAAGCCAAGCTTTTGATTTGTACATGTGAACATTGGAAACATATCTGTAAATGTTATTTGCATTCGTGAATATAATTTTTGCATTCATCCAAATGATGATTTACAAAACACAAGTTGAGAGGTGTTTGTGTGTGGATGGAAAACACATACTTGTGGATTATTTTTACGAAACACAAATTGAGAGGTGTGTGTGTGTGGATGGTAAATACAATTGTGGATTATATCTACGAACACAAATTAAGAGGTGTGTGTGTGTGTGTGTGGATGGTAAATACAATTGTGGATTATACTTTTGTGCTTATTTATTTATTTTTGATAGAAATCTACCTCCATACAAAAATGCTTAGTCCTTTCTCATTTGTGATATCACAACTAAAGTGTTAATTCATCAACTGTACTGAGTTTATTATAAAAATTTTGCATGTGTTCTTCAAAGTTAAATAAAAATACTTTAATACAATAACTACCTTTTTTGTCTTTTGGTGTGATGTAATGTCCTATGGTGTGACCCAAAAATGTGTTTTTATCTTGAAATAAATCAAGAAAACAGTTGAGTATTACATTAAGGAAGATAAAATCACATCCATCGTAAATTAGTATAATTTTCAAGAGTTTTGAAAGGATGACCGCTACTTTTAACTGGCATTAACTTGCATATTAAATAAATAAATAAATTATACTGTTTTTGTCTGTTACTGCCTATTTGTCTACCCATCTGCAGATACCCATTATCAAAGGACTCAATCTCGATCGAAGCCAAAAAGACCTGATCAGGACATCCCTAGTAATAACTCTTACTAGAGTAATCAAACAACACCACAAAATGGACACACTAGTGTACTTTATAGTTAACAGTGATTGATTTTGGACACTAGCACTAGTTTCTGAGAGTTTTCAGAGGTAGACTAATACTTCATCTTTTCTCAATTCTGATCAGGTGATTACCTAAAGACAAGAGAAAAGATGAGGGCCTCACTGACCTGTAATACCTCAGAGTTACAAACAGATGATGAGGAAGAAGAAGTAATTAGGAAAATCAAAATTAAGCCAAGGTTTGGTATTTGTGACACATATACAATATTTGAAAATACAAGACCATTTACTGTAGGGAGATACATTTAATCAGAGGTCTCACATAGCAGGTATTGCAAGACTAAGCATTTTGTCTTTTGCTGTTGCAATAATATGAACTAGATGGGCCAAATGTGGCCAAAATAAACTGGAAAGGAGTCAATGGGCAAAAGTGCTTCAAATAAATGCTCACAAGAAGTCTGTTGATCAGTAAGTATTGTAGAATACAGTGTGGCCATGGCTAGTAGACAAGGACAAAACACAGGTTTTTTTTAACTTCATAACAGTGCTGATGTAAGGCAAAACACTACACACACCTGTACCCCCATCTCAACAAAGCGAAAGGGACACCATCTAGTGATGCAAAAACACAGTTCAATTTCCGGCTGTTACACTACATGTCTCCTACTTGTCTGTTAATCGGATTATGATCAATTAAATTGTTAATGAAAATTACTGTATTTCCTCAAATAATGGCCGGGGGTGTGGTTGACACAAACAAATAAAGGCCGGCCCCAAATACAGGCCAGGGATAAAAACAAGGGTGGATAAATGCCTGCATATAATGTGCATGCCAACTAAGCATAATGTACATTTTCATCACTTTAATTTAATAAATTCAACAATATAACCATGCTATTTTCAACACTTTCTTGTTCTGGATTACATTTTAAGTGTTAAAGTTGAGGTACTATTTGAGGAAATACGGTAATTATTAAATCAGCTGTTGCATAATCTAGTTATCACTTAACTCAGCGGTCCCCAACCTTTTTTGGACCACGGACCGGTTTCACGTAAGACAATATTTTCACGGACTGGCCTTCAAGGTGTGGGGGGATAAATGTGACGAAATAATATGATACGACTGGCATAAAAACAAATACAGTAATACCTTGACATACGAGTTTAATTCGTTCCGTGACCAAGCTCGTAACTCGGTTTACTCGTATATCAAATCAATTTTCCCCATTGAAATGAATTGAAATACCATTAATCCGTTCCAGCCCCCCAAAAAACACCCTAATTTCTTTGTTACGTAGTTATAAAAATGAGAAATGTATTTATAAATAATTAATACAAAACATAATACTGTCATGGTTTTCCCTTCCTTTCCTCTAATTCGACGCCTCGTCCTTTTTTCGGTCTATCAGATTTTTCTCCGCATTCCCTTGCGGGATTTTCCTTTCGCCCAGGTGATTATCTAGTTCACCTGTCGCCCGCGTCAGGAGGTATTTAAACCCCTGAGTTCCGCTTCCTGGCGCTTCTTTATCATTTCGTGCCTTCACGTATGTATGGTTGTTGTTTGTTTCCTCTGCTCGCACTTAAAAGATTGTTATTCTTTATTCGCGTAGTAGAGCTATACCCAGATAACTACTAGAAGCTCAGGGAATATAGTTTAGGTTTTTCCCTCTTTTCACTTCTCCGTTTCCACTCCCGTTCTCTTTGTTGTTAGAGGGCGTGAGCGTTATTTTATTTTCATTTGTTTCACCAGTTATCGGGCATTATAGTCACGTTCCGAGGGTGCCTTTGTTTTTGCTGTTCTTCTGGCTATCGGTATTAGTGTCGCCCGTGTTTACGTGGCTATCCCGGTTTTACAAGGGTGTTTTTGGTTTCGGCTACGGCTGGGAGGTTTTTTCATTCTTTCTTTTCTTTCATCGCGTTTGGCTCATCGTTGTACCACTACAACGCCCTTACAAATACAAAGATAATAAAATAGAATATAAAGAAATAAATTGGTTTTATAAAGTGTATTTACCTTGGAGATCAGACGACTTGGGCTAACGGAAGATGCTGGTGGAGGTGGTGGAGGAGATAGGCGGAGGAGATTTGAAGGGCTCATCACACTTTATCCCTAAACTTAATTGATACAACTTTGTTTTTAGTTTTTTTTTCTTTCATGCGGGTGTTCGCTTGCTTAACTGCGCCAACTAGCGGAGGCGTCTCTAAGCTCGCTCCACTTGCTCGGCTCGTAACTCGGGTCTAGGCTCGTAAGGCGAAGCAAGAAATTGTCCGAGCAACGGCTCGTAACTCGGAATACTCGTAAGTTAGTGCACTCGTATGTCAAGGTTTTACTGTATAAAGTGCATAAAAAATACAACTCACCATCTCAAGAGACGCAGATGCATTTTTCAAAATAAAACATCTTTCAGATTCTGAATACAAAAATATTTTATTGATTATCAGTCTTTCTGTGCGGCCCGGCACCAAATGACCGGTGGTTGGGCACCGCTGACTTAACTGACCCATTGGACATACTTTTTCAACCCTCTAAAGCAGCTATCAAAACAGGAGGTTATTAGCTGGGCTAAGTGGAAAATGTAGCATTTATGTTGGTGACAGCTTATCAAGTGATGGACATTCTCTCTCGACAGGGGCAGTAAGGAAGAACCAAGCTGCTAGCAGTGCTCCGGACAGTGAGATCGACTCATACGCTATCCAATGGTTTAACCCGGCGTCTGACCGGGGAGGTGGCTGCAAAGATCGTGCCAAGGCTAAAGAGGCATTAATTATAATTGGTTCTTTATAGGCATCACAACATTCCACCGAACAGTGGCTGACCTCATAAAGGTACTGTATATTTTACATATATTTTGCATTCATGATTACATTAGTTCTTCCAAGTGTGCTTTGGTGTGTCAAAGGTCATTTTTTATACTTAGTTCTATTATGTATACACATTAACTGTCATGGGAAAAGATCTGCCAGGGTGCCCACGGGTCATGGAATTTCTGGAAATTCATGGAATTAAGAAAAGTCTATTCCAGACAGGGAAAGTCAGGGAATTTAATAAATTATTGGGGCAATTCATGGAAAATCTGGGAATTTTGTGCATCTTATTTAAAAAAAAAAAAAGTGTTTATTCACCAAACCAATATTTTTTGTAACATTAGTAATTTTCTTCTTCGTGTTGTTTCCGGTTTCACACATGTTCTGATTGGTTATGGTGACATACAATTTTAGCGCCCATTTCTCCTCCTCAGCTCCCACTCTAACGTTAGCCATCTTCTGCCCGTTGAATCGATGAAAAACTGAGGCAAAGTCGGAAAACATTCCAGGAAAGTGTAAATTTCAGGAGCTTTGGTTACAAAATGATAATTACACGGATTGGGTGTCACGAGTAGACAACAGAAATGCTAAATGTAAAGTATGTGCAACTATCATAGATCTATCGAATATGGGGGAGGAAGCCCTTCGCAGCCATGCAAAGAGTGTGACTTGATCCTCGAGGGCCACGGTGCAGGTATTTGTTCCAGCATGCACACACCACCTGAATTAACTCACCTGAGGTAACTTATTAGTGATATCAGGTGGTGTGGGTATAGGGTTGGAACAGAACTGCAGCACTGTGGCCCTCAAGGACCGGAGTCTGAGATCCCTAATCTAAAGTGTGTTTAAAATAATTTTTTTTGCATGTCATGTTACATTTATAGGTCATTGAAATTAAACTTTTTAGTCATGGAAAGTCATGAAAAAGTCAGGGAATTTTACATTTGACTTGTCTCTTTGTCTCTTCCTCATATGTCATATGCTATCTTCATATGACATGATTACACTATTTATCTTTTTTGTGTCCCATTTTAAATGCATTGCTTTTCATTGGGTCATGAATTTAAAAATCAAATCTGTAATCAGTTGAGTACTCCATAATGAAAATAATCAGCAGTTGTGGTCCCAGTCACAATGAAAAGCAATGTACTTGGAAATGCAAAAACGTAAATCTAAATTTATTTTTGTATAGAGTATGTTTGGCATTTCATTCAGACACAGCAGATGCAAATTTTAATGACAGTAGCAGCACTAAAAAATGTCTCACCCTGCTGTGGGTGTGTGTGCTGATAACAAATTGTAGGGGGTGCTCAGTTTACACTCAACATTGCACAGGTAACCCCAATTTGATGTCATGTCACGCTGCATGCAGGTTTTCTGTAGTAAATCCACCATGAGTAGAGTACATTTCATAACAGATTTTTGACTGATGAGTGTACAGTGAACGACCAAAAAAGCAGGTAACATAATGGGAAAAACTACAGCCATGCAATTCCACAACAAGCTGCATTAAAACTACTCCAACAAGTACAATTTAGTTAGTTACTTAAGTAAATGTAACTTGTAAATGTAACTTATCACTCGTAACAAACAAAATATTATAAGAAACATCTAAGGAAAGCTGTGGAAATATGTGTATCTGGACTGTGACTGAATGAAAACAGTCACATGATTGAGAATTAAAAATAGTTTATTGCTGGAGGGACAAAACATAAGTAATTACAAGAACTATGGCTGTTGTAAAGCAGCATGTGGTGGGATTGTGTGGCTGTAGTTTTTCCCATCATGTCTCTGTTAGTCATTCACTGTACATATCAGTCGAAAATCTGTAGTGTACCTTACCCATTGTGCATTAACCACAAATACAGTGAATTGTGACATCAAATCGCAAGCCCTATAGGCCACAACAACAGTGCAGTATTGGGTTTACCTGTGCATAGCTGTGTGTAAACTGAGCACCCCCTACGGATAGCACATTATAGGTGAGTAGTATATATGTTAACCCAGTTTTTCCACCCCCCGTAGGAATTTTAAAAGCCCACTAATTTGCATATTTCACACCTACGTCACACCTTATTTGCATAATTAACACCTCACGTACCAAAACAAAGGGGAGGGTGAACTTTTTGACCGTGGGAATTTTTCAATCTGCGCATGCGTGCGGATTGACCTTTGGACCGTGGGAATTTTCAGTCTGCGTATGCTTGCGGATTTGGTGAATTTAAAGCGAATTAACATTTTTAAATGTATTTTCGTGCTACGGGTATCTGTGAATGCATAGATTGTTTTTTGTTTTTTTAAACTGTCTGTTCGTAAATATATCTGTATTATTTAATCACGCACAGTGTTTCCAAATAAAAATATATATTTTTTATTTTACGTTTTCTAAAAATGAGTATAGGAGGCTATACATTGCCGGCCTAATGTCTGGGTTCTCCATTTTAGGCTGTGAGAAGATAAATTCGGGAAACTTCGGGAAAAAGAAGTTACGATTTTTTTATTTTAGGCCACCTTTTCTAAAAATGCCTATAGAGTACTATGGTTTTAATACAGACACAGACATGTCCGGACACGTTTTGAAATAGAAGTATGGGGACAAAAGACGAAATAAAAGCGGTTGTGGGTGTCAGGGTTTGGATTTCCAGGAGACTTGTTGAAGAAAAAGTGTATCACACTTCCCCCAGACCATTCTTTTTGATGTGGCTAATAAAATTATATTTAAATACAACAAGAATAAGGTTTTTTAATCCTATAACACCAGTACAGGACATGTCCGGACACGTTTTTTTGAAATTGAACGTATCGGGGACAAAAGGTGCAATAAAAGGCTATTCTGGAGTGTTTAAAAAAGGAGGTTTTCCCCAAAGGAGCATTTCCCAAGTCCTCACATTTTTCCGCAGAAGTGTCATACTCAAGTTGTATCATGTCGTCAACCAACGGTGAGTGTCTACTATCTCTATGTAATAAATATTTTTTCTTTACCATAACACATGTACAGGATGTATTAAGAGATTTCTCTGTTTTTAAAAACATCGCTATACTTTTTTTTTATTTTTACAGCTACGTCTGATGGTAAAGCACGGTGGAGTCCTGAAGATTTGGACTTTGCAACAGATTCACTAACAGATTCACTAACTCGCTTAACTTTAGAAGACGATGCATCCACAGATGTTACAGAGAACAATGAAACCTGTATGGAAAAATGTACCGATTTAAAGGAAAACACTGTTGCATCAGGTGTGGACGTGGTCGAGAACACCGGAAAAGATTGTTTGAAGAACCGTTACGAAAAGTATGATGTTTTGTTATCTCCTAGATTGTCGCAGACGGCCATCAATCTTTTGAAAGCCACTACATGTTTGTGTCTGAGCAAGATTCTTTATCGACGACTTAAAAAGGCCTGTTACGGATGTCTCACCAACCACCCCAGCCAGAGGAACCACGCGTGTCTGTACGGATACCCTTCGTATTATTATGAAGGATTTTTTGATGAAATTTGTGGTGAGCTACTCACAAAACCTTTCTTAAAAATATTAATCATCGTTCTAGATCTCACGCTGAACATTGCTGCATCACCTGAGAAGATCATAGGTATTGCAGAGACAGTTGTTGCTGACTTGCTGCCTGGTGACGACATACAGGAGGACATAACAGAAATACTTAGAAAACATATTAACCATACCAACGAATCTATCATTGAAAAAGCTGTAGACCTCTGGGAACAAACGCTGTAGAAACCATGAGGGGTATTTTTTATACTATTTGTAGCGCAATTGTATTTTTTTTCAAGCCTAAAAAATATGTGACGAACAGGCTTGTTTCACTAATGTGTACTGTAATTGAAAAATCTAGCAGCCCAGCTAACAACAGCCATAACCATGTGCGCGGTTATGATATTTTCAACCATTACTTGTGTTGGATAAAAACTAAATATGAGAACTGGGTAGAACTTCTTTCTTTGTGTTCAGAATCTGATATTTGTTTGCAATGCTGTGTAAAAGACATATTAACACACTTCCCACAGACCCAGTCTTTTGATGTTGGACATGTTATTTGTTTATGTGCATTTATCACTGATGTCTGTGTCTTAAAGCTGAAAAGAACAAAAATAGACTATCGTATGATTGTAGATATAGCTACATGTCACATGACCCATACCAATCTGGATGCTTGTATGAAATATCTTGACATTATTGATTCTGGTGTGAAGGCTATGGAAGCTTAATAAATACTATATGAAAATGTACAATTGACTCATTTGTTATTAATACAGCGACATGGATGCCACGTTAGAAAAAGCCTATTATGACCCTGCAAACCCTGCAGCTTTTGGCGGCGTTAATAAATTATATGACTCGGTCAAAAATCAAACAACAGAGAGTCCTTCTCTACAAGATGTCCAGCAATGGTTATGCAAGCAAGATGCTTATACGCTCCATGCCCCAATCTTCAAACATTTTCAAAGGAATCGGGTTTTAGTGAATGGTATAGACAAACAATTTCAGGCGGATCTGGTAGACATGTCAGAGTATGCTGAAGAAAATGTTTGAAGATTGGGGCATGGAGCGTATAAGCATCTTGCTTGCATAACCATTGCTGGACATCTTGTAGAGAAGGACTCTCTGTTGTTTGATTTTTGACCGAGTCATATAATTTATTAACGCCGCCAAAAGCTGCAGGGTTTGCAGGGTCATAATAGGCTTTTTCTAACGTGGCATCCATGTCGCTGTATTAATAACAAATGAGTCAATTGTACATTTTCATATAGTATTTATTAAGCTTCCATAGCCTTCACACCAGAATCAATAATGTCAAGATATTTCATACAAGCATCCAGATTGGTATGGGTCATGTGACATGTAGCTATATCTACAATCATACGATAGTCTATTTTTGTTCTTTTCAGCTTTAAGACACAGACATCAGTGATAAATGCACATAAACAAATAACATGTCCAACATCAAAAGACTGGGTCTGTGGGAAGTGTGTTAATATGTCTTTTACACAGCATTGCAAACAAATATCAGATTCTGAACACAAAGAAAGAAGTTCTACCCAGTTCTCATATTTAGTTTTTATCCAACACAAGTAATGGTTGAAAATATCATAACCGCGCACATGGTTATGGCTGTTGTTAGCTGGGCTGCTAGATTTTTCAATTACAGTACACATTAGTGAAACAAGCCTGTTCGTCACATATTTTTTAGGCTTGAAAAAAAATACAATTGCGCTACAAATAGTATAAAAAATACCCCTCATGGTTTCTACAGCGTTTGTTCCCAGAGGTCTACAGCTTTTTCAATGATAGATTCGTTGGTATGGTTAATATGTTTTCTAAGTATTTCTGTTATGTCCTCCTGTATGTCGTCACCAGGCAGCAAGTCAGCAACAACTGTCTCTGCAATACCTATGATCTTCTCAGGTGATGCAGCAATGTTCAGCGTGAGATCTAGAACGATGATTAATATTTTTAAGAAAGGTTTTGTGAGTAGCTCACCACAAATTTCATCAAAAAATCCTTCATAATAATACGAAGGGTATCCGTACAGACACGCGTGGTTCCTCTGGCTGGGGTGGTTGGTGAGACATCCGTAACAGGCCTTTTTAAGTCGTCGATAAAGAATCTTGCTCAGACACAAACATGTAGTGGCTTTCAAAAGATTGATGGCCGTCTGCGACAATCTAGGAGATAACAAAACATCATACTTTTCGTAACGGTTCTTCAAACAATCTTTTCCGGTGTTCTCGACCACGTCCACACCTGATGCAACAGTGTTTTCCTTTAAATCGGTACATTTTTCCATACAGGTTTCATTGTTCTCTGTAACATCTGTGGATGCATCGTCTTCTAAAGTTAAGCGAGTTAGTGAATCTGTTAGTGAATCTGTTGCAAAGTCCAAATCTTCAGGACTCCACCGTGCTTTACCATCAGACGTAGCTGTAAAAATAAAAAAAAAGTATAGCGATGTTTTTAAAAACAGAGAAATCTCTTAATACATCCTGTACATGTGTTATGGTAAAGAAAAAATATTTATTACATAGAGATAGTAGACACTCACCGTTGGTTGACGACATGATACAACTTGAGTATGACACTTCTGCGGAAAAATGTGAGGACTTGGGAAATGCTCCTTTGGGGAAAACCTCCTTTTTTAAACACTCCAGAATAGCCTTTTATTGCACCTTTTGTCCCCGATACGTTCAATTTCAAAAAAACGTGTCCGGACATGTCCTGTACTGGTGTTATAGGATTAAAAAACCTTATTCTTGTTGTATTTAAATATAGTTTTATTAGCCACATCAAAAAGAATGGTCTGGGGGAAGTGTGATACACTTTTTCTTCAACAAGTCTCCTGGAAATCCAAACCCTGACACCCACAACCGCTTTTATTACGTCTTTTGTCCCCATACTTCTATTTCAAAACGTGTCCGGACATGTCTGTCTGTATTAAAACCATAGTACTCTATAGGCATTTTTAGAAAAGGTGGCCTAAAATAAAAAAATCGTAACTTCTTTTTCCCGAAGTTTCCCGAATTTATCTTCTCACAGCCTAAAATGGAGAACCCAGACATTAGGCCGGCAATGTATAGCCTCCTATACTCATTTTTAGAAAACGTAAAATAAAAAAAATATATTTTTATTTGGAAACACTGTGCGTGATTAAATAATACAGATATATTTACGAACAGACAGTTTAAAAAAACAAAAAACAATCTATGCATTCACAGATACCCGTAGCACGAAAATACATTTAAAAATGTTAATTCGCTTTAAATTCACCAAATCCGCAAGCATACGCAGACTGAAAATTCCCACGGTCCAAAGGTCAATCCGCACGCATGCGCAGATTGAAAAATTCCCACGGTCAAAAAGTTCACCCTCCCCTTTGTTTTGGTACGTGAGGTGTTAATTATGCAAATAAGGTGTGACGTAGGTGTGAAATATGCAAATTAGTGGGCTTTTAAAATTCCTACGGGGGGTGGAAAAACTGGGTTAACATATATACTACTTAGGTGGTACCACAACCACAGCAAAGGTGGGACATTCTCACAGAAGGGAGGGACATTCTTCCATGCTGCTACTGTATGGCTGTTGTTTACAGCTTGTTGAGTAATTGCGTGGCTGTAGTTTTCCCCATCATGTTACCTGTTCTTGTGGTTGTTCACTACATACATTTATCAGTCAGAAATTTGTTGTGAAGTGTACTCTACTCATGGTGGATTAACTCCAGAAAAACAAAGATACCTTGAAATATTATGATATCATATTAAGGCCCTCTCCTTTTTAACTTTCTTAATATAATGAAAGTACAAGATGGTATCGTGGCTACATATGTACTTGATTTGTCAGAATTTTTTTTGATGAGGTTTTAGATTGAGATTTTGATTGCCATTATCAGTCAAGTAATCACCCTTTCTTTTACTTTTTGCAGAAATGAAGGCATCCATGTCAGTTTTGACTATTTTCTGACAGTTTGGTTGTTCATTTTATCAAACAAAATTGGTCACTTTTCACTTTTTTCAGACATTTTTTATATTACTGAAAAAAAAACAGCTTTAGAAAACAGGACAAACAGAACAAATAAATATATTTGTTGATAGCAAATGAGAGATTTTAGTAAAAAAATTTCTAAAAACATGTTTTTACTTTGTCATTATGGGTTATTGAGTGTAGATTGATGGGCAAAAATGGCAATTTTATCAATTTTAAATTAAATCTACAACACAATAAAGTGTGCAAAAAGTGAAAGAGAATGAATACTTTCGAGCACCACTGTATATAGTGGTGGAACTTAAACCAGAGTAATTTTCTCCAAACCGTCTACTTGTTAGATGTGGTATCAAGGAGTATCATTGCATGTGCCTTGGAGAAATAATACAAAATATGTATATTAAACTGAAAGTTTTTGTCTTGGCCTTTTGTTTACAGGTCCTTCTTGGATATTAACCCAGAAATGGGGTCAAAATCTTAGAAGCAGCATGGAGGCTTCAATCAAGTTTGTACATTTGTAAGAAAACTTGTTGATTTTGAATGGATGTAGAAATGTATGATCTGACATTTTCTGTATTGAGAGAAAGGCGTCCGAGCACGGCAGGTGCTGGAACCCTATTGTTTTTGTTCTCTTTTTTTTCCCCCTAAAATTGTTTGCACAGTAAAAACTACATTGTAAAGCAACCAAATTTGGCAGGTAGGTATGGAAGATTTTCAGTGAATTAAATGCAATCGCTTTAGCGACACATCGTGAAATGTAATCTGCGTTTGCTTTTACATAACGATGCGCATTTATCATGTCATAATTAAAAACGAAATGCATATTGCATTGTATTTCATAGCGTGTTCTCTAAAAACACTCATACTGAAATACAATACGGGGTGTATATGC
>JAKUDI010000514.1:0-24005 GCA_022702515.1 Ilyophis sp. 1 JC-2022
CAGGTGGACGGCGGCGCAGACAGGACCGCTCAGGTGGACGGCGGCGCAGACAGGACCGCTCAGGTGGACGGCGGCGCAGACAGGACGGCTGCATCGCTCAGGGGGCCGGCGGCGACGGCTGCATCGCTCAGGGGGCTGGCGGCGACGGCTGCATCGCTCAGGGGGCCGGCGGCGACGGCTGCATCGCTCAGGGGGCCGGCGGCGACGGCTGCATCGCTCAGGGGGCCGGCGGCGACGGCTGCATCGCTCAGGGGGCCGGCGGCGCAGGCTGCATCGCTCAGGGGGCCGGCGGCGACGGCTGCATCGCTCAGAACAGGAGGTTAGCGGGCTCGGCAGCTGGTATATATGCATGTGTAGACAGGTGCAAACACTTAGCTTGAGAGCAGCATGCGAATGGAAATCAGGTGTGGAAGGTTGACAAGATCACAAGATAATTAGTACTCGTTAGTAATAAACCTATCCTGACCTAGCGTTAGTAAATTAGTAAATGACATGCACGAGAAACGTAAGGTAACATGAACACATGGTTAGAGAGTTAGTATTACCCAATCCTGATCTAACGTTAGTAGATTAGTAAATAGACACAGGAGAATGAAACAATAAGGGAAGCGTGAGTGACAGCAAGAGAGAGAGAAGCAGTATGAACGCAAGGCAGCGGAAAAACATGGAAAAATGTATGCTTCATAAACGGTGACAATACAAAACATGACAGAAATATAAAACAGACTCAGAACATAACAATAATATTCTGTAAATATAGTAGCCTACTACCAATCATCCCATTTCTACCAAATTGCTCCTTGTAATTATGACTAAGACATGAGGATTCCAAATAAATGGACAAAATAAAGCCATAGACCCCCGAAAACCCACACCAATCCCACTCCGATGACCACAATACAATACCAATTATCTATGTTTAACAAGCAATATGATGCTGGGCCTTGGAGTATTGTTTCTTCATAATATTTTATGTTTTCTTCTAAGTGAATATGGTGATGGTTATTTTCCCCTGTCCAAATGAATGAATCATTGAAGTTGTTAATTTTAGATTAAATTAGGCCCTATATAATGTGGAAGTCCCCGTTTATGATCTTCCCATTTTTTGTGAGATGTTGAATTGATGGTTGACAAATCAATTCTCCAACATCAACTCTTAACTCTACATGTCTAAATCAGCACACCACAAACAACTTCAACGAGTCCTCAATCTGTACAGGTGAAAATACATTAGATTGTATGAAGAAACAATCACCCAAGGCTCAGTTTCTTACTATTTGTCAAACTTCTAGAACTGATGTTATATACTACTGTTTGTTGGGGTGGGGTTAGAGGAATCTGTGAATGGATTTTCTCATTTGTGAGGCAGTGATTGGTCAGCTGGGGTGAGTCGGGTCGAGTTGGGTCACCGAAAGTCTATTCTCACTCTTGCCACAACTCTCAAAGTTGACATTCCTGGTTAAAATAAGCCGTTCTACTGTGTCACAAATGTCAAAAGTCTTCTGACTGAAACGGGTCTCAATGTTACTCACAAGCAGGCACGTGCAGAGGATGTTAGAGGGGCAGGGGCCCAAATTCATAAAAGGGCATGCCGGCGATCTTTGCAAATAATGAAATAAATATATGCCTGGAATGAAAATGTAATTAAAATGTATGTATTCAGGGTTTTTCCTGGCAGAGAATATGGTTTTTGGCGGTACGTAGTCTATGCGAGCGCACGCAGCAAATTTCTGTTCCATAAATTTTACCGTAAATACAGTTTTTGGAGTATATATGTAGGCTATGGTTGTAAAGTACCAGTAGGGTTGTGTTTAGGAGTTAGGTTTTAGAAATCAAAGGTAATTGAATATTTGAATATTATACCAATTATGATATTTTGATAGCGCACAAATAGAAAAATAAATAAAGAACACTCTAAAACACAAATAAAATATGTGTAGCTACAAGTAAAAAAAAAAAAAAACCTTACAAAAGCACCGTGTGGTTTTTACATAGTCTACGTTGATGTAATTATTTCAGCCCTATATGCGATAGGTCACTGTGGAAATGTCGACTGTATGGGACTTTGGCGAAACGTAACGAGAAATTCTTCAGGGTTAATCATAACACAGTGGTAGCTGCATATAGCCTACAAGTAAGATATTTGGTTTCATTAACATATTTATAGCTACGAGAGATTTTGTAGGAAAAAAATGAGGCGTCACCTAAACCGAAAGTACATCAGGTAGCCAGTAGCCTACAGTAGGCTAAGCAATGGAAAATGCAGAATGCTTAGGCCTATTTGTACAACGTATTATATTATTGTTTCTAACTATATCTGAACATGATTTGTATATTGCACTGCAGTATCAATCCTGCAGGGTTTCTTAAAGCTTAGTTTATAAAGTAAAGTAGCCTAGTTTATAATTTAAGACAAACATAAATATTGTAATTGGGACCGATACATCTACCACTATAGTATGGGGCGCCAACGTGGATCGGGTTAAAGCTTTGGAGCGTGTTCCATCCAACTCGCAGCGTACGCTATGTCTTTCTACCGAGTCGCCCCAAAGATTATGGTTCTGCTTCTTCTACTCATCTCCTAGTACTGAAATATTGAAGGCGACAAGTACAATATACATCGCCATCCGCTAGCCAAAAGACCATATTGCACCCCAAAAATTTTATTCATTTGGATATGAATTTATTTGCCGTTTTCTCAATTATTGTCATTTTGGCGGTCGCGATTTCCCTTTGGCGGTCCGTGAAATCGTTTATTTAAAACAAACCCATGACTGAGGTTGGTTCAAACACTGCTACATGACAGTTAATTAATGACACATGCAAAGAAATTAAGTGTATTTCGATCAATTATTCTCACATGTTACGTATTACATTACCTAACTATCTATCGAGACAATAAGACAACATTAAAACTACTGTGGTGCGATGGGACCGTTCTTTTAAGTTCAGTGGATGGGACACAAGAACTCGACCATATTCCACTGATTCCCACATTACTAGCAAAAGGTATCAACGCTAACGATAGCTAGTTGGCACATTTTGAGCTGCTAAATAGTTCAAGCATAGATAGACTATACTTGCCAAATAGTGTCAAGCAATTTCTAAAGCGCATTAATATCAATATAAAACGAAAATGAACAGTATATTTATACTTTGTTTGGCCACACAGTGCTCGCCGCTGCCGCGGAAACCAAGAGGGAGGGCAGAGGTAGAGGGCATCGCCGGGGAGCACCAATCTCCCAAGCTGATATTTTGATTAAATCAGTATATCTGTTCGGCAGGGCAGGCTGTGCGCAAATAGAAATGTATTTTATTTATTTTTTTAAATAAAAATTAAGGATACAATTTTTTACTGAAAAAGGCCACTTCTCAATAGCAGGCAAAACGGCAGGTGCTCAAGCCCCCTTTGAGGTCTATGTGTGCACGTGCCTGCTCACAAGGAGATCAAGAATTTCAAAGTAACTCCTCCTGTAATACTCCTCTATGCTAAAAGAGTGACCTGTGCCAAGCCTAGAGTCTTTCCTTTTGGAAACATGTCTCTTAACACTCTTAAATTAACCTGAGTGCTTCATGACATTACCTTGATTTACAGTACTAGCTACTGATCTGGCTACTAACCTGTTGGTACCGGCTTCTCCCATAACCTGGGCTGGGCTCCCTGCTTTGCCTCTGTGCTCCACCTTCTGTCAGTTTGCCTACCATACATACACCATTTACTCTATACTTTCATGAATCTTTGTTTTGTCAGAACTTACTGCTATGTTATAACCAAAAACCATAGAACTTTATAAATTGGTGGAACACATTCTTTTCAATAGCTCATGGCTAACATCTCCATTCACTAACCTTTTAAAGAAAGACCATAATGTTTTTGAAGGTGCACCTGCATGCTGCCACATGCACTGCACGTGCAACCTGTTCTCTTCCTGCCTGCACGGGAAAAAAATACTAGCCATTGCCAACTTAATCTGAATAAAAACACATAAATAATTAAACTAAACTTAAAGCTGCTTGAATTCATGCATTGTCCATCAAAATACATAACGGTGGTGTGGACTGTGTCATTAGCTAATGTAACTAGCTAGCTAGTTATCCATTCACTTCAATAATTTCAATTTAGCTGGTTAGTAAGCTAGCTAGTAACTACGGAGCTAATAAGAACTAGCTAACATTAATGCATTTCGGCTCAAGATGCATCTAACATTGCATTTCGACTCAAATTTCAATTGATCGCAATTAGTGAATAAGCTAACTAACATTAGCTAGCTATCTTGCTAACTAAGTTTGCTGCACAACTGTTCCAGTACCTCGATCTAGCTAACTAGCTTTCGCTAGCTAGCTAATGTTAGCGGCTGAAGTTGACCACTTAACGTTAGAAATTGAGGAACACATGCAACAATGCAGTCAGAACACATGTGGGTCATTTCTGGGGTTTGTCTCTGCCTTCGCTGGAGGCCCTGCAATGGGCACCGCTTGGAGATGACGACGGTTTCGCCTGTACAGAGCTCCTTGCTCCGTCTCGATGAGGTAAGACCTCTGTGTAGTGCTCTCACCTGTCACTACTGCGGGTGTGGTCCAGATCTTTTGATTGTCCAGCCTGGTGAGAACATGGTCCCCCTGCTGCAGTGGCGTGAGCTGCCTCGTACCATGGCGCTTGTTATAGTAGAAGGCCTGCTTACTCTTCTCCGCAGCATCTCGTGCTCTGACACGCTCTCTGCTCGGATGCAACTTTGGTTGCAGGTTCTTGGCCAGGGTGGGCAACGTCATCCTGACCTTCCTGCCCATCAGGAGTTCCACCGGACTGACACCTGTGCTGCTGTGTGGAGAAGATCGGTAGATCATTAGCGCAAGTAGGGGATATTTTTGTTTCAAAATCCCCTTGGCTGTTTGGACTGCACGTTCAGCATGGCCGTTTCCCTGTGGGTTGTGGGGACTAGAGGTTGTATGCTTAAAGTCCATCTCCCGGGCAAAGTCTCTGAATACATCACTGCTGAATTGCGGTCCGTTGTCACTGACCACCTCCTCCGGTATTCCGTACCGGGCAAATGTAGCTTTCAGCTTCAAGGCTACCTGTGCACTTGTCGTGGTTGGCATGTGGAGTATCTCCAGGTATCTAGAGTAGTAGTCTGCTATGACCAGGTAATTCTCTCTTTCATGTTCACATAAATCCATGCCAATTTTCTCCCACGGCCTGTCTGGGAGAGACGTTGACAAGAGAGGCTCTCTGTTCTGTGCCCTCCTCTGCTCACGACAGTACATGCAGTTCTCGACCTTGTGTGTGATCTGTGAGGCTATGCCAGGCCACCATACTGAAGTGTTGGCTCTGTCTCGGCACTTGTTAAGCCCTTGATGGCCCTCATGTATACGTTCTAGTATCTCTGACCTCATTGTCCCTGGTATCACTATCCTACTCCCTCTGGTTACTACCCCATCATGCACAGACAATTCGTTTCTCATGGGAAAGTACTCCCTAACACAGGTGTGTGTGTGTCATGTGTTCAGGCCACCCCTCTTTTATGTACCTGATCACTTCTTGGAGCTGCTCGTCAGATGCCGTCTCTGTTCGGATGCTGTCCATTTTCTGCAGCGATGCTGGAATGCTGCTCATCACAGCTGCGACGTAACACTCCACATCTGTGTGACTGGCTAGGCTGTGCTCCACGTCCCTCTGTGGGCTCCTGGACAGCATGTCTGCCACTACCAGGGTTTTTCCCGGCGCGTACTCAGCCTCCGGGTTGAACCTCATCAACCGCATTAGAAGTCTCTGACAGCGGAGTGGCACGTTGTCGAGATCCCTGGAGTTCATCAGCGGAATGAGGGGCTTGTGATCTGTGATCAGTTTGAATGCTGGTAGGCCGTAGAGGTACATCTGAAACCTCTCACACGCCCACACGCTCGCCAGACACTCTTTTTCTGTTTGAGCGTACCTTGTTTCTGCCTCATTTAGTCGCCTTGAACAGTACGCCACCGGTCTCCAGTCCTCGCCATGGAGCTGCAACAGGACGCCGCCTATGCTATAGCTGCTTGCGTCTGCTGAAACTGTGCTCTTGTTGACATTATAGAACACCAAGGTAGGTGATGTTGTGAGGAGCTTTTTAATTTTCCTGAAGGCTGCCTGCTGCGCTGGACCCCACATCCACACTGAATCTGATCGTAGCAGTTCATACAGTGGCTGGCCCACTGTGGCCAAGTCCGGAATATATTTCCCGAGGTAATTAATCATGCCGAGCGCTCTCTTTAGCTCTTGGACATTTTCTGGCGGTTCAAGCTCGTTGATAGCAGACACTTTGGCTGGGTCAGGTCGTACGCCATCTTTGTTAATCACCTGACCCAGGAAGTGTAGCTCCTCCTTCCTCAGCACACACTTCTCTGAGTTCAGCTTCAGGCCAGCAGACTCCAGTCGCTCTGTGATCTTCTGCAGCCGCTCATCGTGTTCACTCATGTCGCTGCCATGGACAATTATGTCGTCCATGTAGACTGCAATCCCTGCAGCCCTTCCAGCGTCTCCACCATCTTTCTTTGGAAGATCTCAGGTGCACTGGTGATCCCAAAAGGAAGACGTTTAAAACAGTACCTTCCGTACGGTGTGATGAAGGTGGTCAACCTCTGGCTGCCTTTGTCCAGCGGAATCTGCCAGAACCCTGAGGCTGCATCGAGTGATGAGAAAACTGTGGAGCCATTGAGCTGAGCTGTCATCTCCTCTGATGTCGGCAAAATGAACCTTTCCCTTTTAACAGCTTTGTTAAGCTTCTTTAAGTCAACACAGATGCGCGCTTTCCCTGACTTTTTGGGGACGGGCACCATCGGGGCGCACCACTCTGTAGGTTCAGTCACAGCCTCAATGATGTCATTGGCTTCCATCCGGCCCAACTCCTCTTTTACTGCACCCATGAGGGGGATGGGGCCTATTTTCACAGGCTGTGTTTTCAGTAGTCCAAACTCCCGTTCACTGCTGCTGATCTCATACACTCGCTTTACTAGCCCCATAGCTAAAGCCACTGGCCTGCCGAGTAGGTTATTCACGCTCTGCCCTCTAATAACATAGAGCCTGAATGTATATATTTTCCCTTTGTAGCTGGTCCGAGTTATAAACTGCCCTAAACAGTTCAATCCCCCCCTGGACCGCTCAGTATTTTATTCGGTCTCTGTAAGACTCTTTTTTTTCAAGTGTTTCACTGATGATACTACAATCAGCCCCAGTGTCAATTTGAAAACCTACCGGCAAGCTGTTAATGTTCAATGTGACTGTCCATTCATCATCATTTTGAGGTGTGCTATTAACTGAGCCCAGATAATATGGTCCATCTTGTCCCTCACCCTCAGTCACTTCGCTCACCAGCCTGCTTTTACATACCCATTCCCAGTGTCCACATTTTCCATATTTGTTACACGTCAACTTCCATGCTGGGCACATATCCTGCTGACTGTGTGGTGTTTTGCCGCACTGCCTGCACATTCTGCGGTCACAGTCACCGTCTCGGTGGTGCTTGTCCACGTGCTCGTCTCTCTGTGGGCGCCGCCATTTTGACTTGGCACCGCTGCTACGTTGTTGTGCTACTTCCTGTACAGCACAAGCCCGCTCTCCTTGCTGGTTGACTTGGTCTTTTACCTCCTCTGACTGCCGCGCCTCCTGCACAGTCATCTCCAGAGTGAGGTTAGGGATCAGCTGTAGTCTCTGAGACAGATCTTTGTCCAGAATGCCCACTACGATTCGGTCCCTAATGTGTTCTTCACTGGTTGTTCCGAAGTCGCAGTGCTCAGACAGCTCATATAGTGCACGGATGAATGTCTCTGCACGCTCTCCTGGGTGCTGCACTCTCTGGTTGAAACAAGCACGTTCATGAATCACGTTGCGTCTTGGAATAAAGTATGCGTCAAATTTCGCCATTACGACATCATACTTTGACTCATCTTCCCCTTCTCCATAGGTGAAAGAGCTGAGAATGTTCTCCGCTTCCTTTCCGAGTGCATACACTAGCGTGCTTACTTGAACTGGGCCTTCCTCTTTGTCCAGTTTAGTAGCCGTCCTATACCGCGTGAACCGCTTCTTCCAGTCGGACCACTCGGCGGGTTTCTCAAAGCAAAAACTCTCTGGCGGGTGAAACTTTGCCATCATCGACCGCTTCTGACACCATGTAATAAACTGGCTTTAGTTTATTAAGAACGAACAAACTCGGTTGTTTGAATCACGCTGACTTTATTCCCCCGTACCATACAGTTTCCGGTCCTAACTCCCCTTTCCGGTAACTGTCGTAAACATCTATGTCGTAACATATCTATGACACCAACGTCCTAATAACCTTGTGGTCCATTTAGAGGACGTCCTCAGGATGTCATTTTGTTAGCTGGGTAGCTCGTCTTTTCATAAACATGCACAACGAAAGTGTTATCTGATTGAACTTCCCACTTCCAGGGGTACATATATTAAACTAAACTAAATAATAATTTATAAAAAGACAGTCAACAGTTTTGATTGCTTTCTTGTTTTTAGAAAATTATATTGTTTTCATATAAAGTTAATTTACCTTTAGAAAATTTCTGTTTATGAATATGATATTTTGCCAGAAGTAAAATAAGGTTAAAATACATCTTCAGGGGTATTATTGTAATGCATAAAACCAAAAATAATGTTTTCAATATCCGCCTACCCTTTTTGTTATTAGTCATGTTCAAGTGACGGACCCGGAAGTGGGCAAGAAAAATGATACGTTGGGAACAGGCATAGATTGTAGATACGACAAGATACGCAACTGCCACCTTTCCCCATTGTATTTTTTGTCTGCGCAAAAGAAAGTGATCAGGCATGCGCAGTAGTGTTTTCAGTTAGTGACCATAAGAGAAGTACTGTGACGGTCATATTGTAACGTTCTTCTGTGACTAAGGTAGGACCAAACAAGAACATTTTTCAAAGTACTGTGATGGTCATATTGTAATATTCTTCTGTGACTAAGGTAGGACCAAACAAGAACGTTTTTCAAAGTACTGTGACGGTCATATTGTAACGTTTTTCTGTGACTAAGGTAGGACCAAAAGAGAACGTTTTTGAAAGTACTGTGACGGCCATATTGTAACGCTTTCTGTGACCTAGGTAGGACCAAAAGAGAACGTTTCTCGAAGTACTGTGATGGTCATATTTGTAACGTTGTTCCGTGACCAAGGTAGGACAAACGAGAACGTTTTTGAAAGTACTGTGATGGTCATATTGTAACGTTCTTTTGTGACCAAGGTAGGACCAAACGAGAACGTTTTTGAAAGTACTGTAATGGTCATATTGTAACATTCTTCTGTGACCAAGGTAGGACCAAAAGAGAACGTTTTTGAAAGTACTGTGATGGTCATGATTGTAACGTTACTCTGTCACCATGGTAGGACCAAAAGAGAATGTTACAAAAGGTCATATGAAGGTCTTCCTTTAAACGTTATGATACAACATTCAGGAGACCTGTTTATAACATTTGAACATCCAGAGCACGTTCTCAGGACGTTTTAAATATAACATCAGAGTTTGACCAGAGAATGTTACCTAACGTCCTCAGGACGTTATTTGTTTTCTGGGGTTCCAGTTTCAGTGCCCATAACAATGGGATATTGCAGGCATTTTCTGTGGCGCATAAATGGCACTGGGAGCACAACATTGACATTATTTAACGTTATTTAACGTTATTTGTCATACCCGATTCCCGAAATAAAGAGACAAGCGCAGTTTACGGAGCCCTTTGAGGACAAAGCTGGAACGTGTTACTTCATATTTTATAGGTTGAAAGAATAGAATAGAATAACTTTTATTTTCCCGTTAGCAACAACAAAAAAGACATATAGAGTGGGGCAGACCCACACAAACAAACATATCAAATAAAGACGTTCAATAGAATTATTGCATTAATCAAACTAATTAAGTGAATTAAAGTGGAATACAGCCAAATGTTATGATTAAAAATATCCCCCACTATCCCAAGATGTCCAATGTCATCAAGCAGTCCAACACACAAACTCCGCCTCCACAACTTTCCTCCATACACGACTACATTGATACAAAGGAAAAAGCGCTAACCTTGCATTGTTGTCTTCTAATTTTTGTTTTTAATACACCCGCCAGTAGCTGGTGACACCGCAAAATTTAGCCGCCAATAGGAAAATTGACCAAAATTTGTCGCCTGGCGGGTGTTCATTTTGGACCCTGGCAGGTTTGTTAATTCACGTGTTGAGGTTTCATTATACGGTGTGGTATTTTGTTATTTCTTGTGTTGAGTATTCACTATACGATGTGGTCTTTTGTTAATTTGCTTGTTGATGTTTCACTATATGATGTGGTATTTTGTTATTTTATGCGTTGAGTTTTAACTATACGATGTGGTATTTTGTTAATTGATATGGTCTTTTGTTAATTAATATGTTGAGTTTTCACTATACAACGTGGTCGTTTGATATTTGAATTGTGGCACGAAATAGCTTCCATAATTGAGAGCCACACTGTGTGACTGTGTGACTTTGATAGTGGAGGGCCTTGGGTTGGACCTCTCGGACCTCTCAAACTGTAGAGGTCAGTCATATAACAATGCAAGCAACATCAAAAAAATGCAATAGGCTACAGGCCCACCTGAAACAAAAAAACCCTCTGATAGAGTATGTATGTGCCTTGCGCAGCGCATTCACTTAACTTAGTTGGTGTTAACAAGCGTCACATGGTGCTGTAATGGCAACATGTAGTCCAGCAGTCTCTCATGTTCTTGTTTGTTAATTTGAATGTGTTTTGTTGTGTCTGGCTTTTGTCTTTGTTTTTTTCATGCGCTGTGTGTCTGTAGTGTGACGGGGAAGCGGGCTGGAGATTTTTCAGGGCACTCCTGCTGCTCGTTTGATAATATCGACGAATTGCCTCGTCGATATAATTTTGTTTGTGGTCGTCACCATGGAGACGCATTCACAACATATGCTCGGGAATGTCTGTTGGATCTGCAGACTGCAGCAACAAAGTTTACCATCGCTCTTCACCGGAGTTGAGGATTTCGGGACTGATCCGGGAGTGCAGAGAATCTTCAAAATGCAGCCAGGGAAGGAGAACATAATGCGGGGGAGGAATGAGGAGACGACTGGGAGGATTGACGTAGTTCGATGCTCCGTTTCGGCGGTGGGCAGAGACTGCGGCACTGCGTGTATGGAGGAAAGTCGTAGAGGCGGAGTTTGTGTGTTGGACTGCTTGGTGACATTGGACATCTCGGGACAGCGGGACTATTTTTTTAAATCATGGCTGTATTGCACTTTATTTCACTTAATTCACTTGATTGATGTAATGATTCTGTTGGATGTTTTTGTTTGATATGTTTGTGTGTTGTGGGTCTGCCCCACTGTCTCTTTTTTTGTTGTTGCTGGGGCTACAACTGAAGTTCCCTTGCGGGAAAATGAAATTTATTCTATTCTATTCTATTCTAACACCTGAGATGACAGTTGCTGAGAGGCTGATAAGTTTTTAACATATTGCAGTCACTGTACACATTTTTATGGTAGGCCGAACAGTTCAAACAGTAGGCGACGCAAACTAGACACCACATATCCAGTTGGATAGCGCGTGCCGCCCAGTTGGGTAGCTCGAAGATACCCAATTTTATGTGCTGATTGGACAGGAATTCACTAATCTCTCGCATGTAATTTACTTAAAACCGAAGTTTGTACCCTGGTTTCCACAGCCATTCGCATCGTCAATCGCATCAGGGAGCGAGAGAGAGAGACAGGGGGGCAAAGAGACCATTCAGCTCGCCACCTCTCTTCCCCTTTGGTAGCGCCTCCAGCCCGTCTCTGCGCGAGCCTAGGGAGTCTAAGCCACGGGAGAGCTGGTGTCGTTATTGCAGGTGTCGAGGATTTCTCTTCTTTTCCTTTCTACTACTCGAGCCTACAAGTTTTTCACCCATTCGTCTGGGTCACTATTTTTTATCTTCTGTATCATTAGAAATTACAAATTGTTGTTCTTGATCATATTGATTTTATTTTAGAAGACACCGCTTGTATAAAATGCAGAATGCAACTTATTATTGTAAGGTAAACTGAATGCTCATTTGCCAGGAACTGAGGTAAGAGGAGGGATCTACAGGGAAAGATAATCATCAGGGGCTGGTGTTTGTTATGCCAGGTGGCGCTTTGACGCCGTCAAAACAGTGTACAAGCAGCACCAAAACGTTGCAGAAGATCTGTAAAAGCATGTGTATGGACCAGCCATTTTTGGCCCTTTTGGCCTTCCATAGAGGGCCAGTGCCTGGAATCTGGAACTTACATGGGAAAGGGTTAAACAGAGCTAGGCCTTTGTTTATGTTTGTTTGTGTGTTTTACCACTGGCTGTGGAACCCAGTCCACTCCTTTGTAGAATAAGCTGCTTCCTATTTTTCCAACTTTGTTCGTTTTGTTGGTGTCTTTATTGCACAACCACCAGCACAGCCGTGCCTCACCTTGAGTCTGGCCACACTTGAAATTTGCTAGCCAGGGGCTCGTTTCTTCTTTGTGATCGCTTCCACCGTTTAGATAACTACGGAGATTAGTTGTTCGAAAGATATCACTTACAAAAACGTAGTAGCCTACATAAAAGTTCATTTTTAAATTTATACTTAGGTACATCAAGTTTATTTTAAAATAGACTGTATTTTACGTAGACAACTTTATAAAACTAAATATGTATCCAGTATTTATGTATTTCCTGGAACTAAATGTTAGTGAACTGTTTAGGTGAATAAGAGAAAGTTGATGAACGTGGAGCCAAAACGAAGCACCGCAGTTGATCTAACCAATCCGATGCCTGCTGTGTTCTGTGGTAGCCTATGGATCCCAGAGGCATCTTCTATCCCACGTAAACACCACAATTCTATATTGAATTAGCTTAGTTTAGGATATGAGCGACGACATTGTTGAGAGCAACACGGAGTCTTTTTCTGACATTGTTGAAAATCCACTCCATTTCGTCCATAAGTGTTTTAGTAGTATTTAAACATGGAGACTTCCCCCTGATTAATGGAGTAGCCCAGTCAAGTGCGGATCCGGTGAGTAGTGAAAGTACGAACGCTACCTCGGACTCTTGTTTACTAAACCGCGACGACTGGGCTGGGTTTAAAAAAAACATCGGCACTTGCCCGGTCGGCCGTCATAGCGGAGGTGGAGCTGTAATTTGGGCTTCCTACCCATCTGAGCAACAGGGACTGGGGGAGCGATAGCCTGAGCGGCAGGTAGGGGTGCTTGGTGTGCAACTATGAGTAGGCGCATGCTCTCCGTCAACTCTTGGAGGCAACCCTCTTGAACCCTCATTTGGGTATTCAGCTGCCATATTTGACTCGTAAGTAGCTGCTTTTAGGCCTCAAATCATCTAACATACTCCTCTGGGTTATTATCCCCCGGCTGATCTCCCTTGGAAGACCTCGCTGATTTATTCATGATGGCTTCTTTGTACTGTAATGGATTTTAGTGGCGGATAATCAAACGTGAAGGTAGGGGGATCAGAACAAGTCACTCACGCAGTGAGGACCAATAAATGGAGTAACACAATAATAAATGCAAAGAAAGAAAAGACAGGAAACTACTTTCTTGTGGCTACACAGCCAAATGAAAATCGTACTCCGCCCAGGCGAGGTGACGGCTCCAGGAGGTAGGCTTGGACGCGGAAAGGCAGTGAAGAGTACTCTCTGGAGTCTGATTAGTGCGCTCTGTCTGGCCGTTAGTCTCCGGGTGAACCCCGGAAGACAAACTAACCGAAGCCCCCAGCAGAGAGCAAAACACGATCGGACACCACATCCGACGGAAGGCCGTGCGGCCGAAACACATGGTCAATCAGAAGTTGCGCTGTCTCAGGTGCCGTAACCTCATTATCATGGATTTTCTGGCAAAATTCATGGATCTTGCCTTTCTTCCCTTATCTCCGCGTCGCTTTATTCGTTTTTATCGTTTACCGGTAATCTATCGGATTTTCCTGTGTTCCACTACGGGTTTTGCTTTCGCCTCGTCATTAGTGAGTTCACCTGACATTTATTTCCGCTCACTATTTATACCCCGCTTCCTGCCTCTCTCGTTGCTTCCATGTTATTTCACATAACATTCGAGCCGGTAAAAATGGTATAGGAAGTTGTATTGCTATCGACCGCTTTGATTATCAACGCGGGACTCGTTAGCAGTACAACCTTAGAAAGAAAGCAGTTCTCTTTAAAACGCTCTTATTTCTGAGCAGAGGTTTTCGTTTTCTTTTGTTTTCTACTCTAACCTACGAGTGTCTCACCCAAAGTTTTTGGGGTCTTTTCAGTTCTCTGTTTCTTTTGTTTCACTCCACAAACGTGAGTTGGATAGGCGTGATGGCTTATTTCTTTGTTTTGCTCGAGCTCCTCGTTTTTATTGCAAGGTTTGTGTTCTTTTATTTTATTTTTTTCTCCACTACGGATCATTGTCCGTTCCAGTGGTGTTCTTAGGAACACTTTAAGATTTCCCAGCTATCGCATCTGGACCTCCAATATTCCCTCCGTGTCTCTGACAGAGATCCTTTACACAATGTTCATGCTATGTATAGCCGTTATGAATGTTAGAATATAATATGACCAAGGGAGTTATCCAAAAAGCATGATTACACAGTTCGACATCATCTTTACAAAACTGTCATTGATTAATCTACGCCAAGATAAAGTCCCTCCACTTCCTGGCTCTCACTGAGACTTGGATCACTCCAGATAACACGGCCACTCCAGCTGCTCTATGTGATGGCTAATCATTTTCGCACACCCCCAGGGCCTCTGGCCAAAGCGGGGGCACTGGTTTACTTATCTCTCAGTCCTGGAAATTCTCCATGCCCTCTGTACACAGCCTAAATATCTCCTCCTTTGAGTTTCATGCTGTGACTGTAACTCACCCGTCTAAACCTAACATTGTTGTTCTCTACCGCCCTCCAGGTCCACTCAGCGCTTTCCTGGATGAACTGGACACTCTCCTGATCTCCTTCCCAGAGGATGGCACCCCTGTAATTCTACTGGGTGACTTCAACCTCCAGCCAGAGAGCTCCCAGTTATCCAGTGTGGCCTCACTCCTCCAGTCCCTCGCCTTCACCCAGTCCCCATCACCTGTCACCCACAAGGCTGGTAACTAACTAGACCTTGTATTCACCAGGAGCTGCGCCACCTCTGACCTCACAGTGACTCCCCTCCCTGTATCGGAAATTTCTTTATTTCATTCTCTCTCTCCAACCACTCTCCCCTAACTCCTCGAACAACCTACCCTCTGTAACTTTAAGAGAAATCTTCGCACTCTCTCGCATTCCTCCTCCTGCATATTTTGTTAATTTGTTAATTTGCCACCTCCACCTTTAACTTCTGCCTCTCTCAGTCTCTCGACTCACTATGTCCTTTTGTCTGCAAACCAGCTCAATAATCACCCCCCTGCCCGTGGCTGATGGCTTCTCTTTGATCCAGCAGAACCACGCTGCGAGCTGCTGAGAGAAAGTGGAGGAAATCCAGATTCTCAGATGATCTGGCCTTGTATCACACTCTGCTGGCAGCCTTCACATCAGCAACTACATCTGCTAAGATTTCATTTTTTCAGTCAAAAATTAATGCATGCGTGTCTAACCCACGTAAACTCTTTTCCACCTTCTCTTCCCTGCTGATCCCTCCTCCACCCCCTCACCCTCTTTTCTCTCTGCAGATGACTTCCTGATCCACTTTGAGGAGAAGGTAGCCAAGATTCGAAACTCCTTCACGCATCCGGTGACTCCCCAAATCCCCCATAATGAACCCACTGCTACACTTCCATCCTTTAAGACTCTGTAGGACACAGATGTACTCCAACTTGTATCACCCAGCGTGCAACCACCTGCCCACTGGACCCCATCCCTTCGGCAGTCCTCCAGTCTATATCCGGTGAGGTCCTTCCATATCTGTCCTCCATTATTAACACCTCTTTAACCTGTGGCTATGTTCCTGCTGTTTTCAAAACTTCCCGTGTTACCCCACTCCTTAAGAAACCTAGCTTGGACCCCTCTGATGTCAGAAACTATCGTCCTGTGTCTCTCCTGCCCTTCCTGTCAAAAGCTCTTGAAGGAGCTGCCCTGAACCAACTGTCTGTTTTTCTCCAGCGGAACAACCTGCTCGACCCTCATCAGTCCGGTTTCAGAACCGGGCACTCTACTGAAGCTGCGCTCCTGGCTGTGCGTTCGACACTGTCAACCACAAACTCCTGATCTCCACACTGGCTGAGATGGGCATCTCTGGAACGGCTCTTTCTTAGTTTACATCCTATCTCACAGATAGACCAAGTCTCCTGGAAGGGCTCTGTTTCTGCACCTCATCCACTTTTTACAGGAGTCCCACAGGGATCTGTACTGGGTCCTTGGTTTGGTTATTAATTCACATGGCTTCTCTTACCATTGTTATGCTGATGACACTCAACTCTTCCTCTCTTTCCCTCCCTCTACCCCACAGGTTAAGGAGAGGATATCTGCTTGCCTGGCTGACATCTTTGAGTGGATGTCTAGCCATCACCTGAAGCTCAACCTCGACAAGACTGAGCTGCTCTTCATGCCATACAAGACCTCCCCACTTCTAAACCTGTCCATCATCGTCGACGGAACCATGGTGACCGCCTCCCGTTTTGCAAGAAACCTGGGGGTGGTCCTGGATGACCAGCTGGACTTCAAAGAACACATCATCACAACGGCACGGTCCTGCAGGTTCCTCCTGTACAACATCAGGAGGATTCGGCTATACCTGACCACTTACTCCGCCCAGCTCCTTGTCCAGATTATGGTCACCTCACATCATTAGTAACGTTACATGTTACAGCGCCATGGATATCTTGCAAAATTAGCCATCGCTACTTTTGTTTCATGCTCTTTTTTCCAAAACTTACCAGTGGACCTTGGCAGGGCTCGGAACCGCGACATCAGTCAGACCAAGATGAGCAGAAAATCCCACTTGCACCTCCATGTAATTTTCAAAGCAATCCGGGGTAAAGTGGTTCCCACAGACTCACAAGTTAGTAGTCCTCCAATCCTCGGGTATGTCAAACACCTGCAGCCATCGGCGAGACCTCAGAGAGTCAGACGGGAACAAAACTAACTTTGTGGTGTTCCGACACCCCCGAAAAGCACAATGTACATTGGGCATTTTTGGCATAATTGGAAAAAACTACAATTGAGAAAAAAAAACTAGGGTGAATTTATTAACTAGAAATTGGAATATAGCTATATATATAACGAGCTAACGTTAACGATTAACTACCCTTACAAACAACTAACGTTAGATTAACTAACTAACTACTAAGTTACTATTAACTACACTTTAACACTACAATGAAACACTATAACGTTACTAACTAATTAACAAACTATCTTGAACTAAATAGGCTATGAATAAAAAAATAGCAACAATGAAAACCTTATAAAGTTTTCTAAAAATGCTAAGTGGGCTATTACAGACTGGTAGGCTCTGTCTAATAGCTGGCTATCTCGACTCTGACAAGTGCACGTTTGAATAAGAGCGGTAAAGAGTAAACCTACGGATTGAGTTGTGGGCGGCAACAATTTTCCATCTGATTGAATACATTATCAATATGACATAGTACCTCCAAAAATGTACTTTGACGTCACGATTAGGGCGGGGCCAGAGCGGGCAGCAGAAAGGAAATTTCAACTGTTAGAGGGCAGCACCAAGACGTTTTTCTACCAGTTTCTCCTGATTTATGTTATTATTTCAGAATTGTTGAAATAACGGAATGGATGAATAAGTTTCATTATAAGGTAGGCATACAAACACGTTTGCAGCTAAAAAAAAAAAAGGGATCTTAGGGTGTAGTTACCCTTTAAAGCCCCAGGGAACACATTTTTGTGATTGCCTTCTAATTAGGTTAATTTGGGTCTTGTGGACATACAATATGCATATCATTTTTTAAAAAAAAATTACTTTGTGATAATTGTGAATTCCAGAGATACAGGTGTCTTTTGCCCTCGTTTTTGGATTGAAGTTGGGCGGTACCTACTATAAGTGCGATTCGTGACGTCACTAATCCCATACCAATCACAAGACTGGGTCGCTTTTCCCTCCCACCAGCATTTGTAAAAACTAATGCGTCCCTGCATTAACGCCTTATTCGAACACGGCCAGTGTGTTAGCTAGCTCTATGAATTTCAGTAACGTTACGCGTATTTTAACGTTAGATAATAATGTCACATATGCCTTCTCATTGCTGCGGTCGCCGGTGCTGGTTCGACTGCGGTAAAGTTCGTTTTATGTTCAATGTTCGATATTCGATTTTCGGACGGCAATAGCTCTTCAACAGAACAAGCCAATGTGCTGAAAATAACAGCTCTAAACCGCAGGAGCTCAGAGAACGCAGCACAACGCTTCGTTTGATCTTTCGTCGTTATTTTATTATTACGGGAAATCTCGTCAATAACTTTGAAATTACAAAGGTGACACAATCGAGAACCATGGATTATAATGTGGGGACTTTCAGCACCAGGGTGTTATGTAGGATTCCTAGGAATAATGAAGACTGAGGTCGGAGCTAACGTTGGAGCGTACTCCATTTAATTAACAACCACAACACACGAACGAAAGCAGATCCGGTCATCTCAACCGAACATTGCGCATGAATACCATTGCACATGCGCAGCAGTGCCAGATGTAACATTTCCTCCCCCCTCACAGAACCTAGGAGTGATACTCGGTTACAAAGTCGCGCAGGTGCTCAGGCCTGCTGCGTGCCCGAATTGGGCGGGGCTCAGGTGCAGCAACAACCACTGGTGGTGGCCCCACGACATTGGGCTGGGCCGGAGGGGCTGGAGCTGGTGCAGTATCGAACCGTGCAGCCGGCAGAGTAGTAGCCGTGGGCACAACCAGGCCTGGGCCGAGGGGGGCGTGCACCTTACGCAGGCGGCTAGCATGCCAGCGGGTGCCATCAGCGAGCCTGAATGAAGCCCGGCCAAGCTGTTGGCTGACCTGGACAGGGTCTGACCAAAACGACTGGAGCTTGTTGTCACGGTGAGGTCGTCGGATTCTGACCCAGTCCGAGGCAGCAATGGCAGGTGGTCTTTTATTTTAGAAGACACCGCTTGTATAAAATGCAGAATGCAACTTATTATTGTAAGGTAAACTGAATGCTCATTTGCCAGGAACTGAGGTAAGAGGAGGGATCTACAGGGAAGGATAATCATCAGGGGCTGGTGTTTGTTATGCCAGGTGGCGCTTTGACGCCGTCAAAACAGTGTACAAGCAGCACCAAAACGTTGCAGAAGATCTGTAAAAGCATGTGTATGGACCAGCCATTTTTGGCCCTTTTGGCCTTCCATAGAGGGCCAGTGCCTGGAATCTGGAACTTACATGGGAAAGGGTTAAACAGAGCTAGGCCTTTGTTTATGTTTGTTTGTGTGTTTTACCACTGGCTGTGGAACCCAGTCCACTCCTTTGTAGAATAAGCTGCTTCCTATTTTTCCAACTTTGTTCGTTTTGTTGGTGTCTTTATTGCACAACCACCAGCACAGCCGTGCCTCACCTTGAGTCTGGCCACACTTGAAATTTGCTAGCCAGGGGCTCGTTTCTTCTTTGTGATCGCTTCCACCGTTTAGATAACTACGGAGATTAGTTGTTCGAAAGATATCACTTACAAAAACGTAGTAGCCTACATAAAAGTTCATTTTTAAATTTATACTTAGGTACATCAAGTTTATTTTAAAATAGACTGTATTTTACGTAGACAACTTTATAAAACTAAATATGTATCCAGTATTTATGTATTTCCTGGAACTAAATGTTAGTGAACTGTTTAGGTGAATAAGAGAAAGTTGATGAACGTGGAGCCAAAACGAAGCACCGCAGTTGATCTAACCAATCCGATGCCTGCTGTGTTCTGTGGTAGCCTATGGATCCCAGAGGCATCTTCTATCCCACGTAAACACCACAATTCTATATTGAATTAGCTTAGTTTAGGATATGAGCGACGACATTGTTGAGAGCAACACGGAGTCTTTTTCTGACATTGTTGTCAGTAATGAGTCATTTGATAGAACATTAAGGCTATGCATTGATTATCGTTCTCTAAACGCCATTACCATTAAGTTCTCTACAGCGTAAACGGTCCCGCAGTTGATTGTCTATCCGAATAGTGAATGATACCAAAGCATCTAGAGAATCGGACTGCTCAAGAATGGATAGGGCATCCTGAACAGACTTGTCTAATGCCTCAGAAAAAAACGTCATCACGAGAGCTTCTGACCAAGCTGTCTCACCTGCCAATGCTCTAAATTTTATGGAGAATTCGGCCACAGTATCACTATCCTGGCGAAGGCGATAAAGCCGTCTAGCCGACTCCCGACCTGAAATGTTAAGGTCGAAAATCCACTCCATTTCGTCCATAAGTGTTTTAGTAGTATTTAAACATGGAGACTTCCCCCTGATTAATGGAGTAGCCCAGTCAAGTGCGGATCCGGTGAGTAGTGAAAGTACGAACGCTACCTCGGACTCTTGTTTACTAAACCGCAACGACTGGGCTGGGTTTAAAAAAAACATCGGCACTTGCCCGGTCGGCCGTCATAGCGGAGGTGGAGCTGTAATTTGGGCTTCCTACCCATCTGAGCAACAGGGACTGGGGGAGCGATAGCCTGAGCGGCAGGTAGGGGTGCTTGGTGTGCAACTATGAGTAGGCGCATGCTCTCCGTCAACTCTTGGAGGCAACCCTCTTGAACCCTCATTTGGGTATTCAGCTGCCATATTTGACTCGTAAGTAGCTGCTTTTAGGCCTCAAATCATCTAACATACTCCTCGGGTTATTATCCCCCGGCTGATCTCCCTTGGAAGACTTCGCTGATTTATTCATGATGGCTTCTTTGTACTGTAATGGATTTTAGTGGCGGATAATCAAACGTGAAGGTAGGGGGATCAGAACAAGTCACTCACGCAGTGAGGACCAATAAATGGAGTAACACAATAATAAATGCAAAGAAAGAAAAGACAGGAAACTACTTTCTTGTGGCTACACAGCCAAATGAAAATCGTACTCCGCCCAGGCGAGGTGACGGCTCCAGGAGGTAGGCTTGGACGCGGAAAGGCAGTGAAGAGTACTCTCTAGAGTCTGATTAGTGCGCTCTGTCTGGCCGTTAGTCTCCGGGTGAACCCCGGAAGACAAACTAACCGAAGCCCCCAGCAGAGAGCAAAACGCGATCGGACACCACATCCGACGGAAGGCCGTGCGGCCGAAACACGTTTTTATCGTTTACCGGTAATCTATCGGATTTTCCTGTGTTCCACTACGGGTTTTGCTTTCGCCTCGTCATTAGTGAGTTCACCTGACATTTATTTCCGCTCACTATTTATACCCCGCTTCCTGCCTCTCTCGTTGCTTCCATGTTATTTCACATAACATTCGAGCCGGTAAAAATGGTATAGGAAGTTGTATTGCTATCGACCGCTTTGATTATCAACGCGGGACTTGTTAGCAGTACAACCTTAGAAAGAAAGCAGTTCTCTTTAAAACGCTCTTATTTCTGAGCAGAGGTTTTCGTTTTCTTTTGTTTTCTACTCTAACCTACGAGTGTCTCACCCAAAGTTTTTGGGGTCTTTTCAGTTCTCTGTTTCTTTTGTTTCACTCCACAAACGTGAGTTGGATAGGCGTGATGCTTATTTCTTTGTTTTGCTCGAGCTCCTCGTTTTTATTGCGAGGTTTGTGTTCTTTTATTTTATTTTTTTTCTCCACTACGGATCATTGTCCGTTCCAGTGGTGTTCTTAGGAAACACTTTAAGATTTCCCAGCTATCGCATCTGGACCTCCAATATTCCCTCCGTGTCTCTGACAGAGATCCTTTACACAATGTTCATGCTATGTATAGCCGTTATGAATGTTAGAATATAATATGACCAAGGGAGTTATCCAAAAAGCATGATTACACAGTTCGACATCATCTTTACAAAACTGTCATTGATTAATCTACGCCAAGATAAAGTCCCTCCACTTCCTGGCTCTCACTGAGACTTGGATCACTCCAGATAACACGGCCACTCCAGCTGCTCTATGTGATGGCTAATCATTTTCGCACACCCCCAGGGCCTCTGGCCAAAGCGGGGGCACTGGTTTACTTATCTCTCAGTCCTGGAAATTCTCCATGCCCTCTGTACACAGCCTAAATATCTCCTCCTTTGAGTTTCATGCTGTGACTGTAACTCACCCGTCTAAACCTAACATTGTTGTTCTCTACCGCCCTCCAGGTCCACTCAGCGCTTTCCTGGATGAACTGGACACTCTCCTGATCTCCTTCCCAGAGGATGGCACCCCTGTAATTCTACTGGGTGACTTCAACCTCCAGCCAGAGAGCTCCCAGTTATCCAGTGTGGCCTCACTCCTCCAGTCCCTCGCCTTCACCCAGTCCCCATCACCTGTCACCCACAAGGCTGGTAACTAACTAGACCTTGTATTCACCAGGAGCTGCGCCACCTCTGACCTCACAGTGACTCCCCTCCCTGTATCGGAAATTTCTTTATTTCATTTTCTCTCTCCAACCACTCTCCCCTAACTCCTCGAACAACCTACCCTCTGTAACTTTAAGAGAAATCTTCGCACTCTCTCGCATTCCTCCTCCTGCATATTTTGTTAATTTGTTAATTTGCCACCTCCACCTTTAACTTCTGCCTCTCTCAGTCTCTCGACTCACTATGTCCTTTTGTCTGCAAACCAGCTCAATAATCACCCCCCTGCCGTGGCTGATGGCTTCTCTTTGATCCAGCAGAACCACGCTGCGAGCTGCTGAGAGAAAGTGGAGGAAATCCAGATTCTCAGATGATCTGGCCTTGTATCACACTCTGCTGGCAGCCTTCACATCAGCAACTACATCTGCTAAGATTTCATTTTTTCAGTCAAAAATTAATGCATGCGTGTCTAACCCACGTAAACTCTTTTCCACCTTCTCTTCCCTGCTGATCCCTCCTCCACCCCCTCACCCTCTTTTCTCTCTGCAGATGACTTCCTGATCCACTTTGAGGAGAAGGTAGCCAAGATTCGAAACTCCTTCACGCATCCGGTGACTCCCCAAATCCCCCATAATGAACCCACTGCTACACTTCCATCCTTTAAGACTCTGTAGGACACAGATGTACTCCCAACTTGTATCACCCAGCGTGCAAACCACCTGCCACTGGGACCCCATCCCTTCGGCAGTCCTCCAGTCTATATCCGGTGAGGTCCTTCCATATCTGTCCTCCATTATTAACCACCTCTTTAACCTGTGGGGCTATGTTCCTGCTGTTTTCAAAACCTTCCCGTGTTACCCCACTCCCTTAAAGAAAACCTAGCTTGGACCCCTCTGATGTCAAGAAAACTATCGGTTCCTGTGGTCTCTCCTGCCCTTCCTGTCAAAAGCTCTTGAAGGAGCTGCCCTGAACCAACTGTCTGTTTTTCTCCAGCGGAACAACCTGCTTCGACCCTCAATCAGTCCGGTTTCAGAACCGGGGGGGCAACTCTATTTCTGAAGCTGGCGCTCCTGGCTGTGGCGTTCGGGGACACTGGTCAACCACAAACTCCTTGATCTCCACACTGGCTGAGATAGGCATCTCTGGAACGGCTCCTTTCCTTAGTTTACATCCTATCTCACAGATAGACCAATTCTCCTGGAAGGGCTTCTGTTTCTGCACATCATCCACTTTTTACAGGAGTCCCACAGGGATCTGTACTGGGTCCATTGGTTTGGTTTATTAATTCACATGGCTTCTCTTACCATTGAATGCTGATGACACTGAACTCTTCCTCTCTTTCCCGCCCTCTACCCCACAGGTTAAGGAGAGGATAAGTCTGCTTGCCTGTGCTGACATCTTTTGAGTGGATGTCTAGCCATCACCTGAAGCTCAACCTCGACAAGACTGAGCTGCTCTTCATGCCATACAATGACCTCCCCACTTCTAAACCTGTCCATCATCGTCGAACGGAACCATGGTGACCGCCTTCCACATTTTGCAAGAAACCTGGTTAGGGTGTGGTCTCTGGATTAACCAGGCTGGACTTCAAAGAACACATCA
>JAKUDI010000515.1:0-16869 GCA_022702515.1 Ilyophis sp. 1 JC-2022
AGACATCAGTATCTGATGACAACACGCCGGAGATCAAGCTGACAAGCCACAGAGCCGTCGGTAAGATAAACACACCCGTGCATAAAATGAGGATTATGACCTAATTTTATTTTGTTCAGAAATCAAGTCATGTGCAAGTCTTGAAACCACGCAGGAAAGTACATAAACCCATACATATTTTAGGGTCTGAAGTCTGATGTCAAAGTTTTGGGACATTTCATTTCCATTGACCCTTCCCTGCAAAGCAGATAATGAAATGTGCTTAACGGCATCGCGGCAAGGTTACGGAGAACGCCAGGTGAGTTGATTGACAGCCAGATCAGAAAAGCAATGGTTCATGTTTACGTGGAGGCGGTGTCATCTATGCTCAGTATAAGTTCTTTGCCTCAATCATCTCTGCAGTGATTGGGGTCAGAAACTTCGCCCCACAGCCCACCTGACAAGCACATCTCACTTTTATATTGCATTGTTTCGGTCCCTCAATAAAAAAACTTTATCTGACTAGTTCCTTTAAAACACAGGTGCAGAAACGATGACTAACACACACAGAGATACGTGGGATGGAATGGTTACATTCCCAAGGAACAGTTTGAACCATTCCAGGAGGTTCTGGGAACTCCTGAGCAGAGGTTGCTTATTGATGGCAGCACTTAGTTGTAGTGTAAGATCTGTTAAGGGCTCAAACTGCTTTTGCTTGGGAATGCGATTTGCAATTTAAGCATTTTGGCTGATGCCTTTAGCCAAAGTGACTTACAAAAGGTGTGTTTAACATGGTTATAAAACCACCACTAGAGATTTATAAAGCTACAATTAAATCAGCAACTAATTGTGGAACTGCTAAATAAAGGGAGAAAGGAGTTTTCACTGAAAAAAATATATTTCTTAAGGTGCAGTCTGAAAAGATGGGTAATTTCCACTCCTGCATTGCTGTGTGGTGGTCAGTGTCACGTAGCATGCTATGCATTAGTCCTGCAGTCAGTGTCACTTAGCATGCTAGTATACATTAGCGATGTGGTCATTGTCACGTAGCATGCTATGCATTAGTCCTGCATTCAGTGTCACTTAGCATGCTAGTATACATTAGCGATGTGGTCATTGTCACGTAGCATGCTATGCATTAGTCCTGTATAGAGTCCCTATATAGAGAGAGTAGCGACATAGAGGGTCCGGAAAAATCTAGTCACGTGATTGCGTGGAGCCATTTTGAGTCCATCGCGGACAGGATCAGGATCAGGATCGGACGCATATCGGTCAGCGTTTTAACTTTCCCGCTGTACGCAGCGTTCTCATTCGTGTTTTACATCGATTTTACGACAAAATGACAGGTTGTAGCGCCTGTGGGTGCACAAATAGAACGGAGAAGAGATTCAAGATGTATAGATTTCCATCAGATGCTAAAAGACGGAAAATCTGGGAGAACAGAATCAGTCGTGTTGGATGGAAAGCAACTTCTTCGTCAGTTCTCTGCCAGGTTTTTCTATCTTTCTAATCAAAATTGCAATAAACTATATTCAGAAAGTTTCTTCGGAGAAACATATTATGCAGATTACTCCGTTCATTGGGGTGGAGGTGTAAACATAAAATATAAAAATAGAAACATTTAAATATAGTAATGGAAGAGGGGTAATGGAGTATTTCTCTTTTGTAAAAATTAAATGAGGTTTATTTAATATAAATATTTTATTTTTTTATTTTATTTTTTTAAGTACGTGTACATGCTTGTTTAATTTCAAAATGTAATTCTTTGTGTGCACCTGCCAATGTGGAGAGCCTCTCGACAGAATTGATCAATTATTTTAGGCAATCCCCAGGCATTGGCTGGTGTGTCTTTTTCTTTTTCATTGTTCTGTAATGTGGTTCTATTTTGTCATACCTTGACATTGTTCTGTATATATTTCTGATTTCATGCCTGGAAATTAATTAAATAAATAAATAAATAAATAACATTGTATTGTACATGTACATGTATAAGCAGGGAGGTGAGAGTTCGAGTCTCGCTCTCGCCTCCCTGAAATTAAAATGAGGCTGAAATAAGCAGCACGTGTACCTGTCTAGTTCATTCCTTCTTTGTCATGGTTCTAAATGTCTGTGACTGTTAAATCACAACCAGCTCTGTGATTTTCTTTTTTATCATATGGCTCTTAGTTGTCATAAATCTTCTATTTTGTCATCTTCACATAATTTGTCCATTATCAACATGGAAAAGACCATTCCCATCTCTCATACATAGAGAACATAATGGAATACACGGTTCAATGCACTAGCGCCATACGGCGGCTCCGCACTGAATGGACTCAAAATGGCGTCAAATCGTTAGTTGACGCTACTCTCTCTATATAGGGACTCTAGTCCTGTAGTCAGTGTCACTTAGCATGCTAGTATACATTAGCGCTGTGGTCATTGTCACGTAGCATGCTATGCATTAGTCCTGTAGTCAGTGTCACTTAGCATGCTAGTATACATTAGCGCTGTGGTCATTGTCACGTAGCATGCTATGCATTAGCCCTGTTATATCCCTTGCTGCCAGCTATAGAAAGCAAAGTACAGAATGTTAAAATGTTTTTATTTAACCTTTATTTAACCAGGCAAGTCATTAATAACAAATTAGGCGGCCTGGCAAAAGGCAAAACCTCTTGAGGGAAGGGGGTAGGGGCTAAAAAGAAATGTCAGAAATTAAAAGTAAAAACAATAGCAGCACACATCCACACATTTCCAACACACCCACAACTTACATACAATCACAAACAATAAATGACATGCAGTCTAGCACACAAGCATTGGGCAGGTAGCTAACAAACTACAGCATCAGGCAATACAACAACAAAACAAGAATAGGATACACGAGCAATAAGACAAACAGGCAGATAAAACAGCAGCAGCAAGAGAGCAAGAATATGCACGGGACAACAAATAAGGAGCCGACAGACAAGGGTTATGGAATATTAGTGGGTCGGGAAACAGCTACATGCATCAGTGAGAATGTCCATAATAGAGTCCTTGAAAACTGACTTGGGGATAAAATTGTCCCGTTTTAGTGTTATTTGCAGATTGTTCCAGTCTCTGGCTGCAGCAGACCGGAATGACGACAGATCGAGTGCGGTATTTGTTTTGGGAACTTTCAACAGAATATGGTGAGCAGAGCGGGTGTTGTCGAATGGGGGAGAGAGCATTGCATTGTGGGGATGTGTCCAGCTCCTGGATCAGCATCATGAGTATCTGTTCTGGAGCTGGACAGTCAAAAAAGCCACACTGAAACAGAATTTCCTGTTTTAGTCATCGAGCCCGTCTGGCTGTCTGGGGGACTCTGGGTTCCTGAGCAGACTCTACTTTCTGGTGCTTGTTTTGTCTCATTATTTGGGCTAAGAAAAGCACCTACCCCCTCCTCTCCCACACTTCTTACCACTCACCAACCCCCACAAAGATTCGAGTTTGTAGGCATGGTGTGTGGCACTTTATACATACACAGAAGAAATGTGGCTTGGATATGTTTGTCTGATACAATTGTAGATAGCCTTTACCCTGTGATAAATGTCAGTTCTGAAGGTACATGTACGGGGTGCCAAATGTCAAGTAAAACGCAACACGTTTTTCTGTGTTTTTTTCTCAAATTTAGCGAAATATGAGTATTTTTTCTCAGATGTAACTGACATGTGAACTAAATCTTAGTTCATATTTTCAGATTTAATTGAAAATGTATATTGTAAATATACATGTTTAACAAATAAATAAATATTTAGCGTATATCTTATATTTCTGTTTCAGAGACAAATATTTAGTCAAATATAAATATTTAATTTAAATTTAAACCAAGATTTAGTTTTTATATATTTACAAACCCCAATTCCAAAATTCACATAAAAGCAGAAAGCAGTGATTTGTAGATTCTCTTTTACATATATTTAATTGAAAACAGTACAAAAAAAAGATGTTTAATGTTTTACCTTATCAACTTTATTGATTTTTGTAAATATACGATAATTCAGAATTTGATGCCTGCAACACAGGTGATGCAATTCCTGTTTGACTGTTTAGGTACATACAGAAAGCATCTGTTATAATCATGTAACATGTCTGACGTGGCTAGGCATGTAGTATCTGTGAATTCCACTCTTGGTTACTTTGCTAGCTAGCTAACTAACTAGATAGCATACTGATACATTTTGGCCATACTTCTGGTGTGCTTGACTCTTTTTTTTATGGTGAAGTTGAATATTGACAGCCAGCCAAGCCAACTAACAACTAACTAGCCTGTTTGATTCAATGAATGGTTAGCGAGCTAGCTAAAAGAGTTTATTTAGCATGTCAGTTAAATCTGAGAAAAAATACTCATATTCTTGAGGGAAATGCCATATTCCACTAAATCTGAGGAAAAAAATGCAGAAAAAACACGTTGTGTTTTACTTGACATTTGGCACCTCATACATGTGTATATTTGTGTACATTTGACTTTCTTTTTCTGTATTAATGCTTTTGGACAAATCAATGGATTTTAACTAAGACTCTCAGCTGGTTAAAACATTTCAATCTGTTTTTTGTATCTGAAATAATCTAAATATTTATGTTCATTATTTAATACGATAGAATAAATTGTAAAATGTTGGTGCAATACTGCAATTATATATTTTGAGATCATTCATGAATTATTCAAATGGTTCAAAACCGATGTTTATTATCAATTATCAATATAGCTGTTCAAAATCATTAGATTCACCTTATTATAACCTCAATAATATCACATACACAAATACTCGCATCCAGCATACATGCACATACGCATTATTCCCCGTACACACAGGCATACATACAAACACATACACTCACATGAACATGCATGTACCCACTAATAGCAAAAAAACTAAATACAAAAACCTCTTTACCAGATTAGGAGAATGTAGACATTTATGACAAATTGCAGCTTTTTTTTCGGTGGAAGACAAAGATTAAAATAGACACAGTAGGGCAGATTTAGCTGACGGTTTTCGAGAGAGAGAGAGAGAAGGGAAGTAGACAAAATAGCATCTGTGTTTCACAATCGTACTGATGCTTTCTGACTGGACCCCAGTA
Organism: Ilyophis sp. 1 JC-2022; assembly: GCA_022702515.1. NCBI lineage: Eukaryota > Metazoa > Chordata > Actinopteri > Anguilliformes > Synaphobranchidae > Ilyophis > Ilyophis sp. 1 JC-2022. Next base: position 5,065 of record JAKUDI010000515.1, read on the forward strand.
CACAGCCTGAAATGTGCTCTGCATTCTGGAATCAAACTCACCAAACCTGCACGCATGTAAACGTGCCTCACCAAACCTGCACGCATGTAAACGTGCCTCACCAAACCTGCACACATGTAAACGTGCCTCACCAAACCTGCACGCATGTAAACATGCCTCACCAAACCTGCACGCATGTAAACGTGCCTCCCCAAACCTGCACGCGTGTAAACGTGCCTCCCCAAACCTGCACGCGTGTAAACGTGCCTCCCCAAACCTGCACGCGTGTAAACGTGCCTCCCCAAACCTGCACGCATGTAAACGTGCCTCCCCAAACCTGCACGCGTGTAAACGTGCCTCACCAAACCTGCACGCATGTAAACGTGCCTCACCAAACCTGCACGCATGTAAACGTGCCTCCCCAAACCTGCACGCGTGTAAACGTGCCTCCCCAAACCTGCACGCGTGTAAACGTGCCTCCCCAAACCTGCACGCATGTAAACGTGCCTCCCCAAACCTGCACGCGTGTAAACGTGCCTCACCAAACCTGCACGCATGTAAACGTGCCTCACCAAACCTGCACGCATGTAAACGTGCCTCCCCAAACCTGCACGCGTGTAAACGTGCCTCACCAAACCTGCACGCGTGTAAACGTGCCTCACCAAACCTGCACGCATGTAAACATGCCTCACCAAACCTGCACGCATGTAAACGTGCCTCACCAAACCTGCACGCGTGTAAACGTGCCTCACCAAACCTGCACGCATGTAAACGTGCCTCACCAAACCTGCACGCATGTAAACATGCCTCACCAAACCTGCATGCATGTAAACGTGCCTCACCAAACCTGCACGCATGTAAACATGCCTCACCAAACCTGCACGCATGTAAACGTGCCTCACCAAACCTGCACGCATGTAAACATGCCTCACCAAACCTGCATGCATGTAAACGTGCCTCACCAAACCTGCATGCATGTAAACATGCCTCACCAAACCTGCATGCATGTAAACGTGCCTCACCAAACCTGCATGCATGTAAACGTGCCTCCCCAAACCTGCACGCATGTAAACATGCCTCACCAAACCTGCATGCATGTAAACGTGCCTCACCAAACCTGCACGCATGTAAACGTGCCTCACCAAACCTGCACGCATGTAAACGTGCCTCACCAAACCTGCACACATGTAAACGTGCCTCCCCAAAACTGCACGCATGTAAACGTGCCTCCCCAAACCTGCACGCATGTAAACGTGCCTCACCAAACCTGCACGCATGTAAACGTGCCTCACCAAACCTGCACGCATGTAAACGTGCCTCCCCAAACCTGCATGTATGTAAACGTGCCTCACCAAACCTGCACGCATGTAAACGTGCCTCACCAAACCTGCACGCATGTAAACGTGCCTCACCAAACCTGCACGCATGTAAACGTGCCTCCCCAAACCTGCACGCATGTAAACGTGCCTCACCAAACCTGCATGTATGTAAATGTTCTTCACCATAACTCCATGCATGTAAACGTGCCTCACCAAACCTGCATGCATGTAAACGTGCCTCACCAAACCTGCACGCATGTAAATGTTCTTCACCAAAAACTGCACGCATGTAAATGTGCCTCACCAAACCTGCATGTATGTAAATGTTCTTCACCATAACTCCATGCATGTAAACGTGCCTCACCAAACCTGCATGCATGTAAATGTTCTTCACCAAAAACTGCACGCATGTAAATGTGCCTCACCAAACCTGCATGTATGTAAATGTTCTTCACCATAACTCCATGCATGTAAACGTGCCTCACCAAACCTGCACGCATGTAAACGTGCCTCCCCAAACCTGCACGCATGTAAACGTGCCTCACCAAACCTGCATGTATGTAAATGTTCTTCACCATAACTCCATGCACGTAAACGTGCCTCACCAAAACTGCATGCATGTAAACGTGCCTCACCAAACCTGCATGCATGTAAATGTTCTTCACCAAAACTCCATGCATGTAAACGTGCCTCACCAAACCTGCACGCATGTAAACGTGCCTCACCAAACCTGCACGCATGTAAACGTGCCTCACCAAAAACTGCACGCATGTAAACGTGCCTCACCAAAACTGCACGCATGTAAATGTGCCTCACCAAAAACTGCACGCATGTAAACGTGCCTCACCAAAAACTGCACGCATGTAAACGTGCCTCACCAAAACTGCACGCATGTAAACGTGCCTCACCAAAACTGCACGCATGTAAACGTGCCTCACCAAACCTGCACGCATGTAAACGTGCCTCACCAAACCTGCACGCATGTAAACGTGCCTCACCAAAAACTGCACGCATGTAAACGTGCCTCACCAAAAACTGCACGCATGTAAACGTGCCTCACCAAAACTGCACGCATGTAAACGTGCCTCACCAAAACTGCATGCATGTAAACGTGCCTCACCAAAACTGCACGCATGTAAACGTGCCTCACCAAACCTGCACGCATGTAAACGTGCCTCACCAAACCTGCACGCATGTAAACGTGCCTCACCAAACCTGCACATGTGTAAACATACAGTGGTGCTAGAAAGTTTGTGAACCCTTTAGAATTTTCTGTATATCTGCATAAATTCGATTTCAAATGTGATGACATCTTCATCTAAGTCCTAAAAGTTGATAAAGTGAACCCAGCTCAACAAAAAACATTATTCTTTTATAATTTATTTATTTAGCAAAATTATCCAACATGAAATGCTTTGTTGAAAAAAGTATGTGAACCCCTAGGATTATCAGTTTATTTAAATGGTAATTGGAGTCAGGTGTTTCAATCAATGGGATGACACTCAGGTGTGAGTTAAGTAGTCCCTGCCCTATTGATAAAACATAAATATGGGTCTTCACCATCAAAGTCTGGTCTTCACCACATCCCTTTGTGGAAGTGTGCCATGGCTCGATCAAAGGAAATAAATAAATAATCAGTTAAAAGCTCAATTAAAAGATATGTTTTAAGCTGGGGGCTAAAGGTATCTCTGGAGTTGCTTTTCTAACAGCCCTTGGCAAGGTGTTCCACAGCTTGGGGGCCTAATTTACTCAACTTTTTCTTAATGCTGTTGTGCTGTGAGACCAACAAGCCAGCAGAAGATGACCTGAGGGCTCGTGCAGAAGCATGTGGGAAAAGTGAATCTGTACAATAAGCAGGGCTCAGGCCATTTAGAACTTTCTGGATGAGGAGGAGAACTTTCAAATCTATCCCAGACAGCACTGGGAGCCAATGTAGGGAAGCCAGCACTGGAGTGATACGGTTTCTCTTCGTTGCTTTTGTGAGGAGCCAAGCAGTGGCATTCTGGATAAACTGTAGCTTATTAGTATAACTTATTTGGCAGCCCAGTAAAAAGGGCATTACAATAGGCCAGTCTGCTTGAGACAAAAGCATGGATGAGTTTTTCAGAAGCATGTCTGGTTACAAAGATTCGTACCTTAGCAATATTTTTGAGATGAAAGAAAGAAATGCACCTTTCCAAACATGCACGTTATTATACACAGAGCCCACTACGCTAACCACAAGGTTATAACAGAGCTATATGCACATGTGTAACATACCTCTCCAAACCTGCACGTGTGTAACATACCTCTCCGAACCTACACATGTGTAAACATACCTCTCCAAACCTGCACATGTAAACATACCACTCCAAACCTGCACATGTGAACATACCTCTCCAAACCTGCACATGTGAACATACCTCTCCAAACCTGCACATGTGAACATACCTCTTCAAACCTGCACATGTGAACATACCTCTCCAAACCTACACATGTGAACATACCTCTCCAAACCTGCACATGTGAACATACCTCTCCAAACCTGCACATGTGAACATACCTCTCCAAACCTACACATGTGAACATACCTCTCCAAACCTACACATGTGTAACATACCTCTCCTCCAAACCTACACGTGTGTAACATACCTCTCCAAACCTACATGTGTGTAACATACATCTCCAAACCTGCACATGTGTAACATACCTCTCCTCCAAACCTACACGTGTGTAACATACCTCTCCAAACCTACATGTGTGTAACATACATCTCCAAACCTGCACATGTGTAAACATACCACTCCAAACCAGCACATGTGTAACATACATCTCCAAACCTGCACATGTGTAAACATACCTCTCCGAACCTGCACGTGTGTAACATACCTCTCCGAACCTACACATGTGTAAACATACCTCTCCAAACCTACACATGTAAACATACCTCTCCATACCTGCACATGTGTAAACATAACTCCAAACCTACACATGTGCAAACATACCACTCCCAACATACATGTCTTTCCAAACCTGCACATGTGTAAACATACCTCTCCATACCTGCACGTGAACATATCTGTCCAAACCTGCATATGTGTAAAATACCTCTCCAAACCTACACATGTAAACATACCTCTCCAAACCTACACATGTAAACATACCTCTCCAAACCTGCATATGTGTAAAATACCTCTCCAAACCTACACATGTAAACATACCTCTCCAAACCTGCATATGTGTAAAATACCTCTCCAAACCTACACATGTAAACATACCTCTCCAAACCTGCATTTGTGTAAACATACCTCTCCAAACCTGCACATGTGTAAACGTACTTCTCCAAACCTGCACATATGTAAATAGATTTCTGTAAATTTGCACGTGTAAATGTGTGCGTGTGTGCGTGCTTTAAATGTTTTGTGTGCGCACATGTGTGTCCATTTATAGATGCCTGCCTGCGTGTGTCCCTTCATGCATCCATGGCGGTAGGCATGCGTGCATGCCTATGTGCGTGAGCGAGTGTATGTGTGCGCATGTTTGCATGCCTACGTTTGTGTGTTGCCTAAGTTAATGTGTATGTGTCGGTGTGTGTTTGGGGGCATGTTGCCATGGGTGACCAGAGGGGGCAGCCCAGCTGTGCAGGAAACGACGTGGCGATTGATACTCTCCAAACAGAGGTCACTGACTCATAGCGTTTTTAAGTCTCTCAGTACCAATGTATGGGGCCTCTTTCTTTGGGGACTTGTATCTAGAAAAGTACGGAAAATATATTTAAATGCATGTGATGTGCAGTCAGTGGAAAGAGCAGTCTATAAATTGTGTGTACGATTTTTTTTTGAGCAAATTTTTTTTTAATATATATACGTATATACTTAAATATACTATACCACAAACGCTTTAGGGCAGTGGTAAACAAAGGGGAAAGGACAAAATAAATACCCAAATCTTTAGGAGCAAAAACATTTGGTGGAAATTCCAAGATAAAAGTGGGTGTCTTTTTTTTTGGTCATAGAACCCGGCCCTATACTCTTTAAGTTGGTATAATGCAGCCATGCTTATTCCTAACACTGAAACAAAAAAAACCCTTCAAAGTATGTCCAGGCTGTGTAATTTGAGAGAGAGAGGGAGGGAGACAGGGAAAGCGAGAGAGAGAGACAGAGGGTTGTTACAGCTCTTTTTTTCCACGGTGAGCGTTTGGCTGTTGGGTGCGTGTGAGGGGAGGGTTTAGTTACCGTGGGGGTGGGGTTGGGGGGTGGGTGGGCGGGGCGGGCGCGGGGCGTCACTTTCGGCTCTCATATCCAGCCTCTTTCATGAGAACCAGCTGTAGTGCTGCTCACATCCCGACCGAAGGGCAGTCCTTTGAATGGGGAGAGAGAACTGGAGTAACCTGCAAACATGAGACCGCCGAGCCCCTTCACATGTCTACTGCTGGCTCTGCTGGCCCTGTGCTCGCCCAGCCATGGAGGTAAGCACTGAATTAGCCCTGCTGTCTGACGGGTGTCTGTGGGGCCCTCTAGGGGCAGGGACTGTGGGGGTCTGGTGTTTGGGGGGAGGTGCTGGGGGCTTCACAGCTATGCGGCCGCACACAGTGGAGACATTTATATCTCAGCTTTCCCAGTCGGTCTCGCTCATGTTTGTCTGCAGCTGAACCATAGCCCACTGGAGTTCCAACTGAGTTGAAGGCGCCGTGCTAAAGTCCCCACAAACCCGGGTTTTGCTTTAGGGTCTTGCACCAAACCTCAGTGTGAGAGTGTGCAGGGGTCTCAACAGGGAGTGGTCGGGAGTGGTCAACCTCGAAGTGCTCCCTGAGGACGTGAGTCTTTTTTTAAGCCGTCCTCTTGCACACGTGTCTTAGGCGAAAGGTGGTCACATCTGGGCAACAAACAAACACTGGACAGGGGTCAGGCGGAAGGCAGACTAGTGAGCAGGGTGGCCTCTTTACACGGAGCCGCGAGCTGAACTGGGGTCAGTCAGGGAGTGGCGGTGCTGCACGGTAGCCGGGGGTTCAAGGAGGTGAATTAAGGCTGTTCATGTGTGGCTGTGAATGCCTCATTCATATACGGCAGCCAGAACTGGTCCTGCATCCCGGCCACTGTGGGGGGATAGGGGTGGGGGGCGTAGGGTGGGTAGAATTACCCTGTCGCCTGACTGTCCTGTGTATACCAGCCCAATCCCCCTGCAGGGTCTGGGGCATTCACAGGTTCATATTAAAGCACTTCCTACTGGAAGTTTAAAAGCATGTGGAAAGTTCTGGAACCATGCAAAGGCAGCATTAGTGGATGGGTACAGGAACCAAGTGAGTAATAAAATTTTTTACCTCAAGGCACAAAAAAAGGCGGGGGGTTAATTAGAAAAATATTCTCTTGCTTGACAACCCTGAGAGTTGCATTCTGGGTAATTATACACGGGATGCCTTTAACGTCGTATAGATAGCCTATCAAGAGCCTCTTGGTGAGGGGGGGGGGGGGGATACGTTGAGAGTGACTCCCTGCGATGAAATGTGAACAGGCACTGAGAAGCCCCTCTCACTGTCAATTAGGCATGAGACCTTTGAGATCTCCTTAAAATGAAAAGTGCATTACAAATAAAATCTATTATTATTATTATTATTATTACCCCACGCCACAGCATGCCTACTGGGTACTCCAAGTACACCGTTATCACTGCACGCTTTGTACTGCCATCGTGAGACTCACCTGGGCCTCGTAATCAATTCATTAAATATCAGTATGTACAGTACACAGTGAATTACTGAGTGGAGCTGTGATCCATCTGGAGAAGACTCCGACAGTCAATCCCCCTTAGACTTTGTGAATCTGCGCATGGGAGCACGGTATTGTAGCATATAAAATTAGAAACTATAATTTTCCCCCAGAATGATTTATGACTGCACCTTCCTGCGCTGCTGCCGTCTCGGTGCTGCTGCTCCTGAAACACGATTGGTTAAAGAACGCGACTCAACCGAGCGCGTGCGGAGAGGTGACTGATGAGCTGTCTAGGCATCAGCCAGGATTGGCACTGCTAAAATCTTCGGAAAGACATCTCTCATTTTCACAGTAAAAAACCGCAATAAAATGTTTTCATTCCATGTCACAGAGTAAGAAACATTCTTTTTTATTCTCTCTTGGAATAGTGAGTCTTTTTTTTTCTGAAAAAAACTGCATCTCTTCCAGCCTAGTTCTGATCCAAATAAATTCTGTGCACATGTTCCACTCGGTTCTGATCAAAGAGTTAACACAGTTCATTTACTGCTCTATTCGCCAGAGTGAGAAAATAGTTTTGTATGTTAATAAGGCGTGGTATTTACTGAGACAGTTCTGGTGAGTTACCTTGGTCCAGGGTATAATTAGCAGGGACTCACCCAGGATTCAAACCTGCAACCTTTTGGGCTTGTTTCCGCACTGCTGTATTGCTGACTCGAGATGATGAACGCGTGCGGTTCTGTTGTCTGAGCTCTTGGGCCCCATCCCAGTATCTGCAGGGACGTCAAGAATTCTTCAGTGAACAGTCTGTAACCTACCTGGAATGTGTTGGACCATTATCTTTCCATCTTTTTCTCACTCACTCTCGATATTCCTGTCTACCTCGTCTTCCCCCATCCTTCTTTTTCTCCCCATTTACCTCTTCCAAGCCCCCCCCCCCTCTCTTTCTCTCTCTCTCTCTGTTCTTTTTTGTGTCTGCCATGGCCATTACATAAGTGCTACTGTTACAAAGTTCAATGTTTTGAAGCTTACTGCTAAGACACCGGCCCTTAAATACAGTGGATGCAGTTCACCTGTAAAGTCCACCTGGTCACTTTACGTGAACCGACTCCCCTGACTACAGTGATGTGATGTAGTTTTCACTGGGACCTTGGATGGGAGCTGGGAGTGGTCTAAGCCCATTAACTCACAAGCAGCCCTGGTACAGTGGATATACAATGTGAATACCATTGAAATGCATTTTTACCTGTTCGTTTTATAGACAGCCAGTAGTGCAGCCGTTTATTCGGGTCTACTGAGACATTTTTAGTTGCAGGTACTTACAGGTCCAGTTCAGGTTCAGCACGACGCTTACAGGTAACACAACAATCCCCCAACCAGTATTTAAAATGATGTAAGCAGTCCCCGAATCGTTATATTCTTAACAGAACTGTAGCATGAAGGGCCTCGCATTTGGATCTGTGTGTGTAAGTATGTCTGAGGCTTTCGGTTATGCGGGCCAGTAAACCCCTGCTAAATGGTGCTCCCGTCAGACTGCTGCCCTTATCCTCGTCCAGCCCACGATGATGGAGCTCCGGCGGCCTCTGAAAAGTCATCCGCGGCGATTTTGCTTTCCCCGCACGAAATGCAATCTCCGCAGCCGCTTGATGGGACGGCTTGTTCGGCACCGTTTCCTCCCCTTTGATTCGCGCCTCTTTCTGGCGCGGGATCTGCGTTGGAGGACGTGCGCGGCGTGAGAACCCAGCTGTCGGCTCCAAGCGCTCTTTGTGTCGCCACGGCGATAGGGTAAATAAACGGTGGGCTGTTTTCTACCCCCCCCCCCCCCCAGTCTACTTTTTCTATTTTTTAAGTTGGTGTCTTTTGGAGTTTATGAAAGTCATGAAATGAACCAATGTGCTTCATGAGAGGCTCTAGGGAAGACTGTGTGTACTCTGTCATTTCTCCAGTGTACAGTTAGGATTAAAAAGGGCAATATTTACCCTGGGTGATGGATGCGGTAATTCAGTTAGCTCCTCTCTCAGTTAACTGTTGTTTTGCCAGAGGACTGAGAGGCAATGCTGTGAAACATAACGGCATTGTGACTGCATACGCCTGCCTTATGTGACTGCATACGCACACTGCTGAGGAAATCTGTGAGTTCAATCCGTGAAGTCGCAGACCCACACGTGCTCTATGTAAACATGTGCATACAGAGCACATATGTTCTCAAGTGACCTTTAACCTTGAGCAGAGGCAAAACCATAAACACTATTATTTAGGGCTTTGTGCCACAGCCCTTCTATGATAAATGATAAGCTTTGTCTTTGTCGAATAAAAGTCCTACAGTTGTATCCATGTAGATATTCACACAGTGATTTTAGGTCAAAGACAGGATTATATTCAAAGTAAAAATTTAATGATCTAACATTCCAGGGCCCTTTTTCTCAGATTTATGTTTTTTAATCAGTTTTAACTGATGTTAGTCTTATTTTTATATATGTATAATTTAACACAAGGTTAATACTGATGAACTTTATGTTTTTCATAATACAATATATTGCCCCCTGCTGGCTGAAACTGGCACTGAATGCTTCTGCCGGCTTTTCTGTCGTGAAATCCTACAGTACCATAATCCATTGCAGCTTGCCATATGGAAATTATTACATGGTAATATTCAACTGCATGTCCAAAAAATCACAGTTAATGTTTTTATAATGAGAGCTGGAGGCCTTTGTCTGCTGGGCTCTGTTTTTTTTAGGCAGTCAGATTAAGTAAATGTGCAGTACTCATGTTAATGAGCGGGAGGGACCAGGACAACAGGTAAGAAAGTGAGCAGGGACAGACTCAGCTGTTCTAATATGGATGCTTTTGTGTCCAGCTTGTTCTTAAGGCAACCTGTACTGTGTCCCACCATAAAAGGGCGTGTCATGGGTGTGGCCCGCAACATCCACGGCACGAGCAGCCGGTCGCTGCCATCCCGCAGTGCTATCTGCTTTCTCCCACTGTCACCATGGGTTACAGCAGATCTGCCTTCTCGCGAGCTTTGTAACCCAGGCGACCACACACGTTCCCATCAACCCCACTTTGTCCGGGAAACTTTTAAGAAAAATAAATCATTGACTGTTTGTGACGAGTGGCGTGCCCGGAGGCTCGCTCTTCCCTGTGGGTGTTTATCCATCTTCTCCTGTTTCTGTGGAGCAGGGCACAGGCCTGCAGACGGGCCCTATCTGAACACTGACAGAGAGTGGGACTAGTAACGTTAACGCGAGGCAGACTCTCGTACCGAAAAATCGGGCTAAGCTCCTGGGTGGCCTTGTTCCGAGCCTGTGCGCCCCGGAGAGCTGCAGAGTCCACTGGTTTTCTGTTTTCACCTTAAGATCAGAAGTGAACTCGAGACCCAAGTAGCTTGGTGAGATGAGTTAACTGTGTAATGAGTTGCTTTAATTGGGCAATTGAGTGTTGAATAGCAAAGGAAAAGCAGCAGACTCTCCAGGGCCTGGGTTTCAGACTCCTGTCTAAAACTGGTCTGGGCTGCAGACTCCTGCCTAAGACTGGTCTGGGCTGCAGACTCCTGTCTAAGACTGGCCTGTGTTTCAGACTCCTGTCTAAGACTGGTCTGGGCTGCAGACTCCTGTCTAAGACGGGCCTGGGTTTCAGAATCCTGTCTAAGACTGATCTTGGTTTCAGACTCCTGTCTAAGACTGGTCTGGGTTTCAGACTTCTGTCTAAAACTGGTCTGGGCTGCAGACTCCTGCCTAAGACTGGTCTGGGCTGCAGACTCCTGTCTAAGACTGATCTGGGTTGCAGACTCCTGTCTAAGACTGATCTTGGTTTCAGACTCCTGTCTAAGACTGGTCTGGGTTTCAGACTCCTGTCTAAGACTGGTCTGGGTTTCAGACTCCTGTCTAAGACTGGTCTGGGTTGCAGACAGTAGTGGGATGTGGGAGAAAAGTTGTTCACTCTGAGAGTGAGAGATGCACTTTCTCTGGCACCCAAAGGATTATGTTTTTATTGAGGGGAAGAGCAGCTAAGCCCAAAACCGGGTCACTTTCAAAAAGTAGCGGTACTTGTACAAGCTGCAAAGTCGTCTTGAATACATTAATAAATTGTTTGTGGCTTTGAGGCATGCTGAGATACTTTGTGGATTCACTCCTGTATATGGTATTCGGTGTTTTCAATTGCACATACTGTATATTGTTGTACCGCAAAAAGTATATGGGACTGGACTTGCACAGTCTGTTTTCATGACAAAATCCTATTATAAGAATAAAAAAATGTAATGCAATCTGATTGGAACCGGCACATTCATGTACAGTATTGCTGGGATAGGATTAATCCGTGGGCAATGCTTCAGGCATGTACAGTACATATCTGGAGTCTGGTTTTCATTAGGGATAATAGGACTTAATTTTCAGCCTCGCTTCCAAACTTTCCAACTGCGTCCTGTTCTCTGATGCTGCTGCTTCCTTAAACCGTTTCAAGGTTGTGGTTCTGTCTGATTGTTGGTGCAGTGACTGTTATTTAAAGTATGTGTAGCAATGCAGGCCTTTTCATCCTGGGGTTTATTTATATGGTTTAAATGTATAGTATACTTAGTATATACTATACAGTGTAGTATACTTTGGGAATTGGTCTTGTAACTGAAAGGATGTAGGTTTGATTCCCAACTAGGACACTGTTGAGCAAGGTACTTAACCTGAATCACTTCAGTATATGTCCAGCTGTATAAATAGATACTATGTAATAAATGCTCAAGTTATGCAAGTCGCTCTGGATAAGAGGGTCTGCTAAATGCCCGTAATGTAATGTGGTAGTGATGGGGAATGGTTGGGGAGTCTTCAATG
>JAKUDI010000516.1:0-12801 GCA_022702515.1 Ilyophis sp. 1 JC-2022
CTGTAGGGTCACTCCAGGAAAAGCCATCAAATTGAATGAGGAGAAAATTACATTTAGGGGATTTTCACTGCTGTTGACCTCAGAAAAGAGTCCGTTTTGACCTGAGAGCAACACAAGGGTTAAATATTGCGACAAATATTTTGAAAAACAACAAGTTTTATCTATTTTAATTTATTTTGTTTTTCTGTCTCATTTGAGTGTTTTTCCCTCTTTAATTACAGCTGATCTTCCCTTCACTCTCTGCCTCATCCCAGATGACACAGTTTTACAGAAGATTCATAATAAACCCAAAACCCAGGATAGAGGGGCTGAGTGAATGTGGTCTGGACTCTGTGCAGGAGGGTCATTGTGTCAGAGACGCTGTAGAAGGACAGAGTTCCTGCCCTGTGATCCAGGTACACTCCTATTCTGGAGGAGGAGGGAACAGGGATTTCAGTGCTCTTACTATTGTGCCAGAAAGAGCAACTTGAGGGAGAGCAGAACAAACTCCAGGACTTGTTAGTATATCCCAGAGCACAGTCATGACCCCCTCCTTTCCTGCTGATCTCTTTATATGACACTGCTATAGAAACCCCTCGATCCCCACTCCTCTCAGCCTCCCAGTAACAGCGTCCAGACAGACCCTCTCTGCACAGCACATGGGCCCAGTGCTCAAATCTCTCTGGATGATCAGGATATGACTGGATCTCTCTCACACGGGTCACCTCTCTGTTCCCCTCAGACAGACGGAGCTCCATATACGCTGTGTTGGGGTCCAGTGTGAGCTGACAGGAATCTGATAGAGGAGAAGAAGGAGAGAAGAGAGCTCAGTGATCATTCTAATATACTTACATATTTCACAAACATTTTAATTTCATATTTTAATCCTTTCTTATGTTATTATTATAACCCCCTCAATGTGGGGCTGAGCATGTCCAATTCCCTCCCCAATTAGGAACGGCCAATCATCTGAAACCGCAGCCACGTTCATGCGCCAATCCAACTGCGGGGAGAGTTAAATACAGCACCATTGGGGCGGCTGTGGCTCAGGAGGTAGAGCGGGGTGTCCACTGATCGCAGGGTTGGTGGTTCGATTCCCGGCTCCTCCTGTCCACATGTCGAAGTGTCCTTGGGCAAGACACTGAACCCCAAATTGCTCCCAATGAGCAGGCTAGCCATTGGTGTGTGAGAGGCCATTGTAAAGCACTTTGGATAAAGGTGCTATATAAGGGCAGTCCATTTACCAGAACAGTACTGCCCCAACCAAGGGCAATACAGCACAACTGCCCTGAGCAGAAAAACTGCACCTTTGGCATGTTGGAAGAAAGCCATCAGGTGGTGACAGCACCGCTAACCTATGCCACAATGCTAATGCTACCAGGCTGTTTAAAATCAACACCCGTCCTCTAAAGGAAACCTGTGGAAGAAGCCATTTCCACCTTGATATCCTGGACATGCCCTTTCCAGCACACCCTCCCAGTTTCTCTGCATATACTGTCAAGTCTCCAGATGCGTCCCCAAAACAAGTATGTCATGAATATAGAAAATACTGTAGCGAGCGCGGAGAATGAGGGAGGGAGACAGCGGCTTACAGTTCCGAATCGCTCCAGCTGAGCTTCGTTTTAATAGCGCTACCTTACCCCCTCTGAAAAGAGCCATTTTCTCAGCACTAAAGCACTCTTTCACTAACACCGAATCGCTTCAGATACTGCTTTATAAAGGAACTAGTCGGCTGTGATTGGCGCACACACTTACAGATTCCTAGCCAATCACAGCCACACAACACAGTTACGTTTAAACAAAACAGTTGATACAAGACGTGGCTAACAAGTTAACGACACAATTAGAACACACAGCACGCTATTTACATTTATGTACACATCGACTGTGTAGCGGCTCACTACCCGGTCCGAGCTGGCCAGTTGGTAATCTCCAGGCCGCCACAATACTTTCAATAATATTTTTCTTGGTCTTACCTCATATTCTCATGTTGCTTAATTGTGTTAATTTATGTTTAAATACAGACTCACATTGTAAGAAGTCCTTTCTGGTCCTGGGTTCTAGAATATGGACGTCGTCCACTGTAGAGAGAGATCACAAGAAAGATGAGCTCCTAAAGATAACCTTCATATCATAATTCCTGGAGAAATTTAAATCTATTTTAATAAATAAAGTGCATGTAAATGAAACTGCAGCTCATTCAGGAATAATGTAAATATTAAATATAAAGTTTGATTAATATCACATATCATCTTGGTGAAGCTGAAGGTTCAGTAGATTTTGGCAGTTGGAAATTTCCCTGGTTGCCATGGCGAGCAGAGAGGGCAGGTAGCAGAGGCCCTGTTTACACTCATATCCAATACACACTCCCACACACTTATTATGGGATGTTTTTTGTCAGTAGAAGGCTGACAGGAGAAGACACACACTCGAGCGTTTACATTCAGATCCGATACCAGCGGAACCCAACCCAAACTACCTCCAGATGCGATTCATATCACAAATCTCACCCATATCAAATATAACATATTGCATTTGTAAATAACTTGGATATATGTGGCAGAAAAAGACGAGTTTTCACAGGGCCAGAGATACGTGTCGTACAGTAGTCACCAACGTTTCTCCCAGTGATGTTACTGGAAGTTGCAGGATGACATATTTATGTAAATAAGCATCAGACAGCCATGTGAAAGCATGAGGAAGACCTAAATGTGCTTTCATCTCAATCAAAGGGAATAATGAGAAGAGATTCCACTCCCCAGGAATGCTGCATCTCTCCGCCCATCTCACAAATCTCTGCTGCTGTTTTACAGCAGTGCAGACTGCTTTACTGCACAGGATCAGCTATAAGATGCAGAAACACGAAAACCTTTGTGCTGCTATTAACTGTTATAACAGGAGATAAAGTGACATTTAAAAGGTATATGCATTAGAAAAAACCTGAATATACATTATAGTAGGTTTCTTCAGATTACAAAGATTGCTCAACTTAAACAAGCCCCAGCTATGACCCCTGTTTTATTGACAAGTTATCATGCTTCACTTTTTGCCCCATTTAAATATTTTTAAACCCAGCATGGGTCCGGTTCTGACTGGGTTGTCATCTGTAAACCTTTTTAAATTAAATTCTTACTTACCATGTCTGGTATTGTACTGTGGCAGGTGGGTTCCTGTAGGGATAAAATAAGTTGCTACGGTTGGGTGATGGAGGAACAGTCTCTGCTCACTACTGTCAGACTCACGGCTACACAAAGTATCAACAACACTGTACTTCTATTCACAAAAGATCAACAATTGTTATTTTTAATGAAATAAATCATTGGGAAAAAGTGGTTTCAGCAGTTCTAACCTGTTTGAGAGATTTTGACGAATTCCTTCTTGAAGACGTCCTCCAGTCGCTCTTTCAGTTCAGAGACAGAATTCCTCACAGCCTCAAAAGAGATTTGTGGACTGACAGTGATGCTGGGTAAGTCTCCAGGCCCAGGAGCTGCACAGAGAGACTGACAGCTCTACAGACAGACAGACAGACAGACAGACAGACAACAGTCAATACAGATTCCTGTGCAGATGCCAGGAGCAGATATTTGTAAATGAGGAACACACCTCAACATGTATGTACAATGTACATAGTGCAGACTGTCAGAGAGCCAGTGATGTTACCTGGAGGAAATGGATGTGATCCTCTGTGTGTGAAAGCTGCTCCAGCTCAGCATCTCTCCTCCTCAGCTCAGCAATCTCCTGCTCCAGTAGCTCCAGGAGTCCTTCAGCCCGACTCACTTCAGCCTTCTCCTGATCTCTGATCAGCTCTTTCACCTCAGAGTGCCTTTTCTCAATGGAGCGGATCAGCTCAGTAAAGATACTCTCACTGTCCTCCACTGCTGCCTGTGCAGAGCGCTGTTAGGAGCACAGAGAGAGGAGGGCTGTATGTGCAGAGCGCTGTTAGGAGACGCAGAGAGAGGAGGGCTGTATGTGCAGAGCGCTGTTAGGAGACACAGAGAGAGGAGGGCTGTATGTGCAGAGCGCTGTTAGGAGACACAGAGAGAGGAGGGCTGTCTGTGCAGAGCGCTGTTAGGAGACACAGAGAGAGGAGGGCTGTATGTGACACAGCCACGGGTCCACACTAGGCCATAGCCAAAAAAGGCAGTCGTGTGTTGGTTTTGTAAGACTGGAATTGAGATCCCAGGGCACCTGGAAACATACCATCGGGGGTGAAAGCCGGTAACGACTCTAGGACGTTATAAACCAGAACTTCGGTGACGTAAAGTCTGCTGGGACCATCTGGCTTGAAGTTTATGACGTCAAAGGATGTCTCAGGATTGAATGATTCTGGAAATAACGCTTGGACTGTCGTAAAAACCAGCATAAGAACAGTGCCACAGTGCCACCATCTGACGTTATCAGGGCAGGCCAAATCTCTGTCCTTAACATATTTTCACACGCAACACCACATGGCTATAGAGTGCTTTTGTCCTCAAACAGCCTAAAAACATACAGATGGAATTTCTTCTCTTTCCGACATATGATTCCCATTATCTTCTCATCTACGCCGTTGTAGCAGTCTAACCAGGGGCGCACATCTGATCGGGACGCTAAACGCGGCTCCGCTAATCTATTAAAACGCTACTAAAACATCGCAAACAACGCATTACTTTTAACCGCTTCATTCGGTGACTGTTTCTCCCATTCCCGTAATTATCTGGTCCCATCTTATTTTTATCTTCCGCTCAGGCAGATGCTCTATACAGACCAGACAAACTCGCACTAGTTCCACAGTCGAGTCCAACCATAACAAATTAAATTTGCGCAAAGAGGGTAGGCGGAGCAAGAGGTCCAACTTCAGGCTGGAACATCCGCACTTGGAACTTATTAAACAGACAACAGGCGCTCATTGAATGACTGGCGGTCAATGGAGTTTTTACAAAACAGTTCGCTAAACGGGTCATTATCAGACGGACAAAATCAAAAGTCTCCCTTTTCTTTTCCAGATTATATATGCCTTGGTTGTCAGGACCTAGTACTACTACTTACAACCCGTTAAGATTTTGACTATCCAACGAAAACCAACTTTAAATCCGGCTGGGGCCGGTCAGACGCGCGCCACTCTCATCATACATTATGCAACTTTAGTTGCTAAGCTAACTGAAAACACTACTGCGCATGTCTGATCACAAAATCCGATGGGACGCAAAGGACATGTCACCAAATATTTAAAATTATTACTTTATTCTATATATAAATGCAGGGGTGCCAATAATTGTGGCACGTGTGGTTTTGTTAAAAATAATTATTTCTTGATGAGGGATTCTTTTTTCTCATGATACATTTCCTTCAATTAAAAGTTGGACTTTTCTAAAAAAGAATTGTTGGACTATTTATTTATTTTATTTTACTACTTTAACAGTTCATGTGAGGGGTGATCCTGCATTGATGGTACATGTTATCTCCTGCTAGGCCTTTACTTTCCCAGTTCATGACACCGGTACTGACCATATTGAGCAATTTTTTTCTTTGATTGAACATCTGCTAATAAAACTTTGATTTCAGTGTCAGAATAATTATTTCCTTTGCGTTTTCTGGGCCATTTTGACTAGGTATCGTTTTTTAAATGGAAGTGACAGCCTCCATATAAGGCAATTTATGGGCGTGGAATTATGCTAATCACAAAATAACTTGGACACGCTTCGTACATGAATATAAAAAAATCTATCTTTTCCACACGGTTTGATGAATCCGGCATAAATTTTTCGTAGCAACTCCTTTAGGACATAAATGTACACGTATATTTAGTAACGCTTCATGAATGAGGCCCATAGAGCGTATATGCATATCTATGGTATAAGATAGAGTCATATTACAAACTACTTTTTATTTTTGTGAATTCTATCTTCATTCATAATCTACACCTTGTAACAATCGTCATATGTTAACTGATTGATATTCTCAATAAAAAAAATAAAAAATATTACAAACTACTTCCTCACTAGTTTGGAAAGAGTTTTGCGGGATTTCTTTCGCACACTGCTTGCAAAGTGAGGGGACAAGGCACATAGTAGACAGGGAACAGGGGTCGTATTCGGACACAGTCCAGGGGTGCGTCCCAATACTCGAAAAATGCATCGTCCTTTCCTCCACTACAACCTCCTCTCCTCCGTGCCCCCCGGAAATTGATCTTTGTGTTTTAATATAATGCTGCTAATTACATCTTAATTACATATTAATGGTTACATATGAATGAATGTCTTGACACAAACCGCAATGGCAGGTACATTGTATACTGTACATGCAAATACTTGTACTCGAAACGTTCACAGTTTTGCATACTTCCGGGTAAGAGAGGAGTGGTAGTGGGGGAGTGGAGGAAAGAAGGTGGGGGGTTAAGAATATTGGGATGCACCCCATGGGTGGATTCCAATCGCTTATTTTATCCGTCTTCGTCTCCTCGGTCCTTGCCTGACCCGGAAATCCAGCGAGGTTCACCATCTATAAGGACATTCCAGGACGACTGTACCGCCCCCTCTTCATACTAGCACCCGGTCTCGACGTCTGTCTGTCCTGGCCCCACGGTGGTGGAATGATCTCCCCGTGGAGGTCAGAACAACAGAAAGTCTGACCTCCTTCAAGCGCAGATTGAAGACTCACCTCTTCAAGCTGCACCTCTCTCCATCCCTCCCTACCTCCTTGTGACCTCCCTTGATTATGTGGTTGTGTGGTTGTGTGGTTACCCCCCCCCCCCCCCCCCCCCCCAAAAAAAAAGAAGAATTCCCAATCATACTGACTGCGCCTGGTACTTTAATTTGTGTTTACCGTTTAGGGTTGTTTTAAATGCACTTCTTCCTAGTTTGGAAATGCACTATGTGCGTCGCTCTGGATAAGAGTGTCTGCTAAATGACTATCATGTAATGTAATGTAAATGTAATTCCAAACCGCTAAATGCTCCTCGGAGAAGCGAGGAGTGGGGAACGAGGAGGCTCCCAGAGGATGCTTCAGTGAGGAAGCACAAGTGTAGCCTTTGCGGAAGCCTTTTCTCGGAACGCATGACGTGTACAAAATATCCACCACTCTCCACATCTGCCACATTGTGGGTACACCCCATACACAAATCTTTTTTTACCATTCCTTTCCATTTATTATAAAGCGCTAATCAATCATGACACTCATTCTCTATAACTAACAAAAGCCACCTTTATTAATAATAAAGAGGCTAAAAATAATTATAGTTAAGCACGTAAGCATAATATGAGCAAGGATGTTCCATTTGCCTAATGCTTGTTGCCTCAATTCCTCCGTCCTCATATCTGATCCTTGAATCCTTTCCTCGCGTCCTCCGTTGGGCGGAGCTAAGGAGCGAGGAAAGGACGTGAGAAAAGGTTACGCATGTAACCATAATGCTTTTTAGCCTCTTTTTTTCATGAATAAACATGGCCTTTGTTAGTCATAAACAATGAGTGTCATTATGGATTAAAGCGCATTATAATAAATGGAAAGGAATGGTAAATTGGGTTTGTGTAGGGGTGTACCTGTCACGTGGCAGATCTGGAGAGGTGGATCATTTATATACATGACACGTTCTGAGAAAAGGCTTCCGGAAATGGCTACATTCATGCTTCCTCACTGAAGCATCCTCCGTAGCCTCCTCGTTCCCCACTCCTCTCTCCTCCGAGGAGCATTTAGCGGTTTGGAATGTCCTTCTTCCAGTGCACTGTACGCAGGAGACAGGGCACAGTAGATAGGGCTCTGATTCGGACACAGTGCACTGTACGTAGGAGACAGGGCGCAGTAGATAGGGCTCCGATTCAGACACAGTGCACTGTACGCAGGAGACAGGGTGCATAGATAGGGCTCTGATTCGGACAAAGTGCACTGTACGCAGGAGACAGGGCGCAGTAGATATGGCTCTGATTAGGACACAGTGCACTGTACGCAGGAGACAGGGCGCAGTAGATAGGGCTCTGATGTGGACACAGTGCACTGTACGTAGGAGACAGGGCGCAGTAGATAGGGCTCTGATTCGGACACAGTGCACTGTACGCAGGATACAGGGTGAATAGATAGGGCTCTGATTCTGACACAGTGCACTGTACGCAGGAGACAGGGTGCAGTAGATAGGGCTCTGACTCTGAAACAGTGCACTGTATGCAGGAGACAGGGCGCAGTAGATAGGGCTCTGATTCAGACACAGTGCACTGTACGCAGGAGACAGGGCGCAGTAGATAGGGCTCTGATTCAGACACAGTGCACTGTATGCAGGAGACAGGGCGCAGTAGATAGGGCTCTGATTCTGACACAGTGCACTGTACGCAGGAGACAGGGCGCAGTAGATAGGGCTCTGATTCGGACACAGTGCACTGTACGTAGGAGACAGGGCGCAGTAGATAGGGCTCCGATTCAGACACAGTGCACTGTACGCAGGAGACAGGGTGCATAGATAGGGCTCTGATTCGGACAAAGTGCACTGTACGCAGGAGACAGGGCGCAGTAGATAGGGCTCTGATTCGGACACAGTGCACTGTACGCAGGAGACAGGGCGCAGTAGATAGGGCTCTGATTTGGACACAGTGCACTGTACGTAGGAGACAGGGCGCAGTAGATAGGGCTCTGATTCGGACACAGTGCACTGTATGCAGGAGACAGGGTGAATAGATATGGCTCTGATTCTGACACAGTGCACTGTACGCAGGAGACAGGGCGCAGTAGATAGGGCTCTGATTCTGAAACAGTGCACAGTATGCAGGAGACAGGGCGCAGTAGATAGGGCTCTGATTCTGAAACAGTGCACTGTATGCAGGAGACAGGCCGCAGTAGATAGGGCTCTGATTCAGACACAGTGCACTGTACGCAGGAGACAGGGCGCAGTAGATAGGGCTCTGATTCAGACACAGTGCACTGTATGCAGGAGACAGGGCGCAGTAGATAGGGCTCTGATTCTGACACAGTGCACTGTACGCAGGAGACAGGGCGCGGTCCGATAGGACTCTGATTCAGACACAGTGCACTGTACGTAGGAGACAGGCGCAGTAGATAGGGCTCTGATTCGGACACAGTGCACTGTACGCAGGAGACAGGGTGCAGTAGATAGGGCTCTGATTCGGACACAGCCCAGACCACTGTTCCAGGGAGGGAGTAGGCAGAATTGCAGGAGTTGGATGAGAAGAAAGGGGATAATTCAGCATAGAGTGGAGCCAGCAATGTGGTCCAGTTATTGATTTCTTTGGTGTTTGTGTTTTTTAATTTTTTTTTATTCTCCTGTTGCATATATATATATATTTTTTTTTTGTCTCTGTTTGGATCATTCTAAATATGGTGGAACGCACTGTATATAATTTTGCACTTTTCTGGGACCACAAAATTGGCCACAAAATTGGTCACTTTGTCATTCAGACTGTTTGTTTTTGCCGGACACACGCCAGCCCTCACCTGACCACACTCGTGTTGTGTGACACTACATTTTAACTAGGCCTTTCACTCAGCCTGTTCCCCACAGTGTGGCTCAGTGGGATTGAGCCCCACAGGGCTGGAAAGTGGCCCAACACTGGGCTCCTCACTGGCTGACTGGAGGAGAACCCTGACTGAGCCCTGAAATGGCTCTTCCAGCAGCCAGCTGTTGTCTTCTCCTCTGGTCAGTACCCACCTTGAGTGACTGCACAGCCTGTCTCAGATCCTGCAGCTCCTTCTCTCTCTCCTGGATTCTCTGCTGGAATTTACTCTGTGTCGCCAGCAGCTGCTTCTGTGGACAGATATTTCTCACATGATATTACAATATTCAGATGTTCAACTACATAGCAGAAGTAGAAAACTGTATTATCCCTCAGGGGAAATTGGTTTTGCAGCCAGATGAAGTCAATAATGCAAACAAAAACCCAGTACATACAATACAAAACTTTGAGACATTACATTACATTAAGAGCTTTTAAAAAGTGGACCCAAAAGGTTATTTGCTTTTTAAAAAGGGAATGACAAGAGGAATAAATTAACTCTTGTACGTATAATTCCTTAGAGCGGTACACACAGACATCTGCCTGAGGGTAGGAGATTAAACTCTGTCTACAGGGGGTGGTTGAATCATATAAAATAATCTCCACTTTCTTAAGTGCCCTAATTCTGTCCAGGGCAGTCATGCTGTTTTGTGGCTGTTTTTTATAAATGATTTTGCTACAGAATTTAAGAATTCCTCCTCTCCCCTCCCCAGTCTGTTCAGGTTGGATGTAGTTGTATTTCCAAACCAACACGTAAAACCGCAGGTTAAAACTCTTTAAATGAAGGATCTATAAAACAGTGTAAGGATGGTACAGTCCACATAAATTAATCTCACCAACCACCAGCTTCCTTTAGAAAAAGAGGAGCTGCTCGATGCTCGCTGCCCTTTCTTGTACATCAGGTTGATGCATCTTTTCCCAGCACAGCTTGCTGTCCAACAAGCCCCAGATATTTATATTCTTCCACAACCTGAATGTGTTCATCTCTGATTACTTGTACTGGGCCTTGTATTGTATTGGGCCTTGTTTAAAACTGGGCCTTGTATTGTATTGTTTAGGCCTTGTATTGGGCCTTGTAATTTGTATTGTTTAGGCCTTGCATTGGGCCTTGTATTGTATTGTTTAGGCCTTGTATTGGGCCTTGTATTGTATTGTTTAGGCCTTGTATTGGGCCTTGTATTGTATTGTTTAGGCCCTTGTATTGGGCCTTGTATTGTATTGTTTAGGGCCTTGTATTGGGCCTTGTATTGTATTGTTTAAGGCCTTGTATTGGCCTTGTATTGTATTGTTTACGGCCTTGTATTGGGCCTTGTATTGTATTGTTTAGGCCTTTGTATTGGGCCTTGTATTGTATTTGCGTTTAGGCCTTGTATTGGGCCTTGTATTGTATTGTTTAGGCCTTGAATTGGGCCTTGTATTGTATTGTTTAGGCCTTGTATTGGGCCTTGTATTGTATTGTTTAGCCTTGTACTGGTACTTGACTTTCCTTGCGTCCCTTTGTACCTGATCTTTGGGCCTTCCTTTTTCAACCTGGTTCAGGTGTGTTACATCACCCAGGAGAAAAGCGTACTTCTTTTTGTTAAGAGTAAATTGACCTATTTTTCTCTTGCCTCTCCCATAGTTTGTCTTTTGATATATGTGAAAAACACAATAGGTGTAATGGAGTCCACACAAAAATAATATATATAGCTTAATACTCCTATCCATATGTCCAAATTCACTAAATACCACTTCTATACACTGATAAACAGGCAGTGTGTAAAGTGTACTGGCCTTAAAGGTTAAAGCTTCTGTGTGAGTGGAACTAGCTGCTCCAGTCGTGTTTGGATTCCATATCAGGGAGTGAATAGCAGGGGGTAGAGGGGTGTTCGTGAAACAGAGCTGGTCACAGAGAGCGGACTTTGGGTTTACTTCCTGCTCTTACTGCTTTTTATTACTGTGGGGACCTACAGAGCTCTGTAGCATTTCACTGCTGTTGTCGTCTGTATCTCGATATGTTACAGAAGACCTCAAAGATAAAACTGACTGTTCGCGACTCCAGTACTTATGTGTGTTTCAATACTTATCAAACATTTCAAAAACATATCGCTCGCGATACTCAATCATATACATTAATAAAATTTAAATTAAAAGCAAGTCCCATAAACCTACACATTGTTGTGTTATTTGTATGGTACAGAGTTTCAGTCCATTACCTGTTTCTCAGTCTTTCTGCTGCAGCTGAGACTGTTTTATGGCCGCTGTGTTCATCCAACACACACAGGTAACAGATACACTGCTGATCGGGTCGACGATGTAAAACATCCAGCAGTTTGTCATTTGTGATGAGAGCCAGATCTTCTCCTGAGGTTTCCAGTGGCTTTGACCAGTTTGTGCTTCTTAAAGGCAGGAGATTCATAGTGAGGCTTGAGGTGAAAGTTTCACAGTAAGAGGCCAGACATGGCCAGACAGGACATTGATAGCTTTGTGTTTTGCTCACCAGTGCAGACATTCACACGCCACGTCTCCAGGTCCCACATAACAGTGAGTACAGGAGGAGCAAGCTTGGAGTCCTGTACTTCTTAGTTTCTCCACCACACTATCAGCACAGCATGGTGTCATTTCTGCCCAGAACAGGCCTTGGAGTGATGGTCTGTCTGCACTGGGGACAGCTGTACTGTATGAATACACCAGTGTGATCATCCTGATCCCAGCAGACACCTTAATACAGCCCATACAGTAAACTGTTGTCCACAGAGATATAGTCACTGGATCTCTTCAGTAGATCCAGACAGATCGGACAGCTGAACTAGGTCCTGATCCAGTAACACTCCACCTTCAGCCATTTTACTGCTCACGCTGACAGAAGAGACAGAGTTAAGGTTTTTGTTTCTCTGTGAAAACTGCGTGAGAGAAAGAAAGAGTGAGACTTCTGGTTCTGCCCACAGCTGCAGGAGGAGTGGTTGGTTGGACTCAGGCCCGGCTGAACGTGAGAGGAGTGGATATGTATCTGGCATTTATTGCGGTTATCCAATAATGTTTGCGTGCGTGGAGGTTGTGAAATAGAACAGAACTAACGCGTGACATGCTCGCGCACGGAGATGTGAAGCGGTAAGCGGAGCAGAAAACCTCTCAATCCGCGAGAAAGGAGTCCCTCATTATAAAAAAAATGTTTTGCCGGTGCAAAAATGCTAGTCCCGGCGACTCACCGCGAGCACGGAGCTGTGACACGAGCGAACTCTCTCTCGCAAGAAAATTAATTTCCTATTGGATGAGATACGGAGTGCGTCCCAATACTCGAAAAATGCCAACCCTCCTTTCCTAATCTACCACCTGCCTTCCCCGTGCACCGTAAACCCTTCTTGGTGTC